>LPNX010101493.1:5163-114137 GCA_001517045.1 Pseudotsuga menziesii | reverse complement strand
TCCAGCATTGTTTTCTTTTGATTATGTTCATGGGGCGGTTTGCCCGGCTGTGTTTGATGCATTGGTCGCGTCCTCTTTGCCGGTCGGAGGCATGGGGACGCGACACTCGCTCGTAAGAATCCCGAGCATCATACCTATCATGGGTTCTCATAACTGAACCACCACTTACTTATCAAACTGCACTACCTGGAATACTGCCTTGGAAGGTGACTATGACTCTGTAAACGTGTTAATAACACAAATGTTAGATACATAACATTGATATAGATCATAATCACTTACCTTCTCCTGGAATAACAACAATTGCCCAAATACTGGATTTTCTCCATTTTAGCCCCGAAAATCTATTGAAAAACTGCTGAAATTTCCATTCAAAAACAGTCAAAATCTGCGGGAAAATCCCACTTGAAAAACTCAAAGTTTCCCTGCAGAATCGGCTCTCATTTCATCTATCAATCCGACGTTTCGGCGGCCCAAACCACTAAATTTTTCCGACATACATCGACTGTCAAATCCGCTAAGCACTATCGTCGGCAATCGGATCTTCTAACCCTTCGGAAGGTTAGTTCTTTAGGCAGCCGCAACGGCTGTCGTTAATCCACTGCGGGTTCCGCTGACCATACTCATCGGTTGTCGGGAGCTCTAACTTTATCGGACGTCCTTAAGAAAAAATTTCAAATTTCTTTTTCCATCGGCGATCGGATCCGCTATCCTTCGTAAGGATAGTCCATAAGACATCCGCAACGGCGGATGTTCAATCCACTAATTTCACCCGACGTAGGTCATCGGCTGTCGGAAGCTCTATCCACTAACCATCGCCGATGACCGATGATTCCCGGACTTAGAAAAAATTTCAAAACTTTCCATGTTGTCTTCCTTTTCGTCGCTTGACCGGCTCTATTTCCTTCTTCGCATCGGCGAATTAATTTCCTCAGCAGCCGCAACGGCGGCCCAACATCCTCGATCTTCTCCCGATCGGCGGCCAAATCTACTGTGGCACACTCTAATCGGCGTTGGCAGTCGCTTCTCGTCGGAAGACTTAGTGCTTTCGGCTTCCGAAACAGCGGCACGCAAAACACCATCTTCTTCCAGCGGCAGTCTTTCCTCATCGGCAGGCTAGTGCTTTTGGCTTCTGAAACGGCGGCGCACAAACCACTTTCTTCTTCCGATTGGTGGACTGATTTTGACTGGCATCGGCAATTGGAACTTTTCCCCGTCGGAAGGCTTAGTGCTTTAGACTTCCACAACGGCGGGCACACAAGCACTATATTCTTCCGATGGCCGATATTTTTGTTACTTAGAAAAATTTTAAGCTTTCCTTCACGGCGTCATCAGCCTTTTCACATCGGATGCGTAGTCGTTTAGCCGTCTGCAACGGTGGACTCTCGAACAACTATTTTCTTCCGATGGTGGTCCAACACTAAGAAAATTTTCCGCGATTTTCCTTCCGACTGTAATCCGTCGGGCGCGCTTCTGCCTAACTCTTCCGCTACATCGGAAGTTCGTTCCACTAACCCTTCCGCTACATCGGAAGTCTGTTCCACTAATCTCTTCCGATGGTCCGACAGTTCAAAAACTCATACGAATTTTCCAGCCATTCCCCGTCGGACATGCTTCCGCCTAGCTTTTCCACCACAGCGGAAGTCTTTCCCACTAAGGGTTCCGATGAACCAAAAGTTCAACACTTAGACAAATTCTTGAATTTTCCAGATTTCTGCTGGGCAGAAAGAAATACTTCTTCTGTCACTGCACCTTCATGGTCCATTCAGGCCCATGCTGCAATCATGAGCTCTGACACCACGCTGTCACGTCCCCAACCCTTCGACAGGAGAAGAGGACGCGACCCCATGGCGTTAACCATCCGGACTAAGAGCCCCATGAACATGTGAGTTCAGAAAAATGCTAAAACAGAATGCTGAAGCAAATGTATTGAACTAGAACATGCACACATGAACATTTATCATGCACAGATGCAATTGTACATCATACACAGCTACAATTATCTATCAAGCACAGCGGAAACATCATACATTTATACAAGCATTCATTCAACATGTCCATCATAATCATTAACAGTAATTATAGTTGCGGAAGTAGAAATAGACGAGAGCACTTATCTTATGAATAACTCGATCCGCAACCAGCTACGTCGCTGCAATGTTCCACCCAACCATAGGCCAGCGTGCTCCTTAATCTCTCAGCAGCGCTGCCACCCCCGCGCTGGGCATGATTCTCCAAGGAATAAGGGAACAAGCAGGCTGACACATAGCCACAAAACACAAAACATAGCCAAGCCAACACAGTTGGGTTTATCAGGCCATCCCGGAGCTGAGAAAGGCTAAATGTTAAGCTGGTGGGCTCGTTACAGAGCCAAGAACACCTACACCAGAACTAGCCTGACTTCTAAGACACCCACACACACCCAACACAAGGAATCAGTCCCTTCTCTGCTGCACAGTCCCTCAGGCCCTGCATTCCCTTCCAGTGCTATTCAAGGGTTGTGAATAAGAAAGTCAGCCCTCTAGCTCCGTCTGTGTGGTTTCCAGCCACCAGGTTTATCAAGCAAACCAAGCTCCATCCCTGCTCCCTACACAGTCCGAAGACCAACCATTGCACGATGTCAATTAAACAACAATTACAACTTAGCAAGGGAAACGATTCTTGAGTCATTCTTGGCCCTATCGTGGCCAAAACGGCTCCCAGCGAATTATAACAGGCCACTGAACGTATCAGTGCACACAATTTACAACATGGGGGAAAACAACCGTCCCAAAATGTATCAGCATACAATACCAACAAACGTGGGGAACAACAGCACGTCCCAGGCAATGAATACACCGGAAGTTGCACCCAACCCCCAAACATAAAGAAGCCACAACAATCACAACAGACCTTGACAAGAACAGCGACCACCGTAACTCACAGGAAGAACCACAGCTCCAATCTCAACATTTAAATGACAAAAGATTAAACGACCATACCAGTCTGTGAGAAGAGCATACAGCTACAAATGGGAATGAAAGAGCACAGCTCCTAGTGCGCTATATAGATGGTAACAACGCAGAACCCACCACACAGCCCGTGAGGAAAGGATACAGCCTCCCCACTCGCAGGTTCCGCGGGGGAAAAACGACGTGGGTAAAACCAGGATAGCTCTTGTGCGTGAGCAACAACAGCCAACGATCCCTGCGTGAGGATGGACAAGAAATCCAGCTTGTGCGTGGATGAACAGGTAATCATGAGTGCGTGAGGAACAAACAGACCACAGAGGTCCTGCGTGAGTGATGGCAGCGGTTTTTCCTTGCCATTGTGAATTCAACTGTGGGTGGAGTGTGCGTGTAGGCATGGACTGACAGTCCTGCCACACCACTCCCAAAACCATAACTGCCTCAACCACCACCAGCAATTCTCAATTGTGGTGGTTGGGGTAAGACAAGGTGGTGACACATCGGTTTTTCCCTCATTGCCCAAGGTTTGACAATTTCCCCACCCTTATCCTTGTGAAAATCATGTCATTTTCATTATGGTTGCCGCGATCGTAGCTGGTCGGGTTCATTTTAATTAAAGATGCATATGTACATGATAATAAAACTTAATACGTATGCCGCATGCCCCGATACACCATCAGTGACAATTTCAACCTGAAACATAGCATAACCAATCAAAGGTGGGGCCTTGGCCTTTAGCTCCGCACCATGATCATTTACAATTTGTATACATCATATACGTCTAATGCAACGGGGTCAAATCCGGGGTGTTACAACATCTCTCCCATACTAGGATGTAGAACCATACTGGGCTGTAGAATGGACCTCTTCCCTGCAACCAGGTGCAAGGCCTCCTAAATAACTCATGGTTTTATGGTACATGGTTTAGGAGGTCGTTGCAAATGGTTTTGAATCACACTAAAGCTGATAGTTGAGCACAATACTTAAAAAAAAAATTCACCTCCAAAAATTTGATCCTTCTAGATGCTTGATAGACCTTTCACAAGTAAAAATTGTTGCCCCCATTAAATTTGTCAATTTCAAATTTAAAACTTCGTGTTTTTGTCTTTTTCTCAATAAATTTTTAAATATCATTGCTACTTACTTTTATTAAAACCTTTTTTTTAAATATTCCCAAACATCTTCTGTCAACCCAAATAAACTTCCAAACTGTAATTCTTTGTAAAATTTGAAAATGACTGATATATATATCTAAAATATATATATTATATATCACTTATATTTGTCTTTCTCAAATTACCTGTTAGTGTGCAGTTAGCGTGCAAGAAACTCTCTTCCCCGCTCACTTCCACGCTGATTGATTGCTCCCAGCAGCCGAAAAAATGCAAACGCAGGCTCTCAAGTCAGCAATCGATGGCTCTCTCCACAAAACTGGAAAGTCAGCAATCTCCACGATTGGCTCCTCCACGCTGATTTCTTCTGCTGGCTTCTTCCAAGACATGATGTCTCTTCCTCTGTAGCTCACTCCATTCACAGCGACTTCATTCAAGCAGATCTTTCCGCTTCCAAACGGCAGGCGGTTTCGTCCAACAACAGGTCTATCTCCTCCTCCTTACGCTGGCGGAATCTAGACTCCCGCACGGCCTTAGCATTCAGCACTAGCATACTGTATCTTTCAGCACTCAGACTCAGATACCATATGTATTTTTCAGCACTCAGGTTTTAATACCACTGGTTGGATTTGAGATCAACAGAAAAAAAATTATACACAGAAGATATTAATAGAAATACGTAAATAAACATAAAGGTTTACTGTTGTAAAAGTATTCGTGCTTCTTTATTATTCAATAAATGAAGATTATAACAACTTACAACTCTTGGACTCTTCTCTACGACGATACAAGAAATATATTCCAAGCCAAAAAAACTGATCACTCCAAGAGATATTTCGCTAGTATACAAAATGCTTTCCGTCCAGCTTGACTCTGTTTTTTTGTTGTTTGATGCGTTCTCCCGCTAAAGCGACTGTGAATAAGCTGCTGCGAATCTGTTTGATTTATTGTTAGAATTACTACTGAGATGTGCTTAACTGCACCGCTTCCTGTGAAGTATAAGGATTCCACCCACCTCCTTTACCTTTGCATTTGCATGTGTATGTTATTGTCCATTCCGTTTCAACACGAGGGCCGCGATTATTCATTTCTTCATGTCGCAAGTATGAACAGGAGAACGAGCCTCAACAATTCCACATTAACAACTCTATCAATCTGCCATCCAGCAAATTACCATGATTTCCCAATTCCACATTAACAACTCTATTAATCTGCCATCCAGCAAATTACCATGATTTCCTGTCTACTTATAAGCCGGAACGACTTTACACTCCGTTATCCCATATTTCCCCTTTTTACTAGTATGATCCTCCAACGGAATCGCTGAATAACTTGCCATCTGGAAAGGTATGGGTTAAGGGGTTGGAAAAATCTGTAGCAACTTTTTATTATTCTCAGTAAAACACAGAATAAACTCTCTTTGCAAGGAAAACGACATACTTTGATAGTTTATTGACTGCATCCATTTATAAAGAACTAAATCTGCTTCCAAATTAAAACTGTTACTTCATCTGCCTTTGTCAGCAATACGGGGCTTAGGTGTTTTCTGTTGAACTGACCAAACTCCATTTAAACTTTTCGTTTCTAAGCTAAACCATACTTGGTAAAAATTTCTAAGGTTTTCTACCTTTAACCATTTTCTTTTAGAATCTGGCTGCCTTGTTCTAACAAATATCTAATCAAAACACTCGGTAGACACCCAATAGGTCAAAAATAGTATTGGTTAGCCTAATTATTAATGGCACATATATCCCAAACAGGATACATAAAAGTAACAACACATTATACGCTTTAAATTCCAGTGATATCATGTTTTAAATTTAGATTGGTCTAAACAGGCGATGATTTTCCGCCTTCTCGGTTGGTTTTAGCACTGCAATGAGTCTTTATAGAATTTTCAAACTTGGTAAGAACACTGTTAAATCTTATAAAGTGTGACTGTTAAATTTTATAGAGTGTGAGTGCTAAATGTGAAAAAAAAAGAACAAGCAAAAAACACGGGCAGATGATTGCCTTCTCATTATTCAGATGTGTTTAAATAAGAAGTACAAAACAATATTACTGTGGGTGAATACTACACTTAGGTAAATACCGTTGTGGGTTACATAACTCTAACCTAACTACGGATGAAATTACTCTCTTCAACAAACCCTCTTAATCTCAAATGCTAGTACATCATCAGCATTGTCTATGCCTAAAATGCTTGCTGGTCTATGTCTCAGCTAAGCTTACATTTCTTTCAAAAAAATTGAGCTTGACTTTTTTCCTTGAAGTGTAGTTGGAATTCTTTTTCTTTGTCTTTGGATCTTGATGCTGAGTAGTTGATCTTCATCGTCTTCTGGAACATGGTTGAAAGTCTTCATCTTCTGTTTCAACATGATTCTTCTGATTGTCATCTTTACCTGCACACTCAACATTTTTGTCAGAAAAAATATGAATATATTTCAGCTTTTCTTGAAGAGCATTCACATCTTGGTGTTGCTCATCAATGACAACCTCATTTGCTTGATTCCACTGTGCATCATTCAGTGCTTTTTTTAAAAATGTGGGCTAAGAAAAAAACAGAGCATACTGTAGATGCTCATCAAGAGCTTGCTCATAGATCTCCCTCAAACTTCTGGTTCTCTGATTTTGAGGTGGACTACATGTTATTTCTTTGGTGCTGTCAGCTAGTTGTTTCTCATTCTCAGCAACTATTGCAGCTTCTATGCTGCCATCAACTATCTCTTGCTCAAAGAGACTATTACTTACATTATTGAGTACCGCTGCAGTGACAAGTTTGCCTTCACTATCATCAACAAACATAACTGTATCAACATCCTTTGCTGGGATTACATGATCACTAGGTGCCTCTGTGACACAGTCATCTTGACTGTCTTCCACTTCAGTGTGGGATTCCTAGTGCTTTGCTTGACTTACGAAGTCATTTTCCTCTACCGTCATCACTGAAAACTTTTTTCAGTGTATCCCATGCTCTCTTCGGAGTATCAGCTTCTACAATGTAATGAAATAAGGAATAGTCTATACTGTCTTGTATGAGACATATGGCAACAACTTGCCTTCTTTCTTTTTCAAATTCTGTCAAAGCATTAAACTTTTTTGGATCAATGGGATCCTCTTCAGCTATAAAGTGCCACAAATCTTGTAATTTTAACACATTAATTACTTTGATTGCCCATACAACATACTCATCTCCATCAAAACTCTGCCATAAACCTTGTGGTGTTAGGATTTTTCTTACCTCTTCATATTCTTCTGGGACTGCTCCTAGTAGCACCATCTTCAAGAATAGATCTTCTTTTCTAGATCACAACCATGCCAGCCTCGAGCATTTGCGAGAAATGGAGAGAAGGCAGCAGATCTAAAATGAAAGGCTGATTTGGTGGGCGCTCCAGCAATGTGCTTCTTGTAAGCAGATCTAAACAACGCAGATCTAGTGAGCTCTCCCGGTTCCCCTCTTTTTTTGTATTTGACCCAAAAAAAAAGGGCTTCACGATCTGGAACTGATGAAGATCGGGCCACGATCCAGATGATCCAGGAAGACAATGAGCACTGGAAAGCGCTAGTACTAGCTCGTTTCTGCTCCCTGGCCACTCGCTTCTCCTACTAGCGTCTGCATTGGGCGTGACTCGTTGTCAGACCTGTATACAGCCATTGAACCTGCATCCACAAAATATTTGATCAGAAAACAACTATTCTACTACTCGGTTTTATCCTTTTGCTCCAATGGTTGTCTACTTGGCCTATACTTGACCGTTACGACACTCCTTTCTTGAAACTTGCAATGTGAAAGAAAAAAACAAAGCAAAATAAACACGGGCACATGATTGCCTTCTCATTATTCAGATGTGTTTAAATAGAAAGTACAAAACAATATTAATATGGGTGAATACTACAGTTAGGTAGTTACGGCTGTGAGTTACCTAACTCTGAGTTACCTAACTCTAACCTAACTACGAGTGAGATTACTCTCTTCAACACTAAAGGGTATTTTGTATCATGTGATTTCATTTCGCCACAAAAAAAAAAAAAAAAAAAAACTAAAGATTTAACACAAAATTCACCAAATTTCAACAAAATAAACAATCAAAATTGTCCCCTATTTAAACAGATCCTTTAAATTTTATATGTTTTAAATTCAAATGATGTGATGCAATAAATTCAAATGATGTCATACAATAAAAGCAAATTTTATATGTTTTAAATTCAAATGATGTGATGCAATAAATTCAAATGATGTTATACAATAAAATCAAATGATATCACTTGCCGGGAAGATGTGGACAGCCTATGAGAATCTAAAATATCATTTAATCTGTCATGAGCCAAAAGAGTGGACATATATTTCTGAGAACAATATTAAACATGCAGCATAATAATAAATGCTCTCGCTGCAGCATTGTGAACCCTTGGATTTCAACTTGATGCTCTGGCAAGAGTTCACAATGCTGCAGCCAGAGCATCAAGTTGAGATCCAATGGTTCACAATGCTGCAGCCAGAGCATTTATTATTCTGCTGCATGTAAAATATTTTTAGCCATATATTTCTAATCTAATATGTCACATCCAGACACGTTTTATATGTTTTAAATTCAAATGATGTGATGCAATAAATTCAAATGATGTTATACAATAGGATGCGACACGTTTTATATGTTTTAAATTCAAATGATGTGATGCAATAAATTCAAATGATGTTATACAATAAAATCAAATGATATCACTTGCGGGGAAGATGTGGACAGCCTATGAGAACCTAAAATATCATTTAATCAGTCCTGAGCCAAAAGGGTGGACATATATTTCTAATCTAATATGTCACATCCCGACACGATGGTTCTTCAGTTGTGTTGGACCAGTGGCCAGATTATGTAAAATAAAAACAAAAAAATTAAGAAAATTTATCTTTTATCTTTTACTAAACAGTGTTTTTTTTATTCAAATCCAAAATAACCTTACCAGGTATAGAATTTTTTTATTCAAATCCAGAAAACCCTTACTAGGTATAGAATCAAAGTTGTACAAGCTACGCCTATCAAAACTCAATTGAGAAAACCAGGGTCCAAAGGTCCAGCTAAACACACAGTTCTGCCCCTTGCACATTAATAAAACTGTCGAGACAAAAATACAAGGTGACATAAACTTTACACAAATGAATAGTGCTTATTTAACGCCAATTTATGGATGGAATTGTAAAGTGCATCAAAATTCGGTCCAATACTCCACTCCAATTATCAAACATTTCCCGCATTGCCATGTTGATGGACAGAAGTGGGATATTGAGTTAATTGCATACAACATTCACAAAGAAGCTGAAAACTTTGTTATTATTAAATTAACAATCTCGGGATTAGAAATTTAATAAGGGAAAAAAATTGGTGTGGTTTAATGGTGAACAGATTAAATTAACGATCCCAGGACTACAAATTTAGGAAGGTAAAAAATTTGGTGTGGTTTAATTGTCATATTAAATTACCAATCCCAGAATTGCAAATTTAAGGTAAAAAAATTGGTGGTCTGGTGAACTGATACGACCTGGAGACTGGAACAATGACAACCATGTGCATATATATCATCGACCATAAATGAACACCGGTCATTGGGGGGCTTTAAAGTATTTAGAATATGATTTTATTGAAGTATTTAAAATTAGAGACTGAAACAAAGGCCAGCAATGTGCATATATCATCGATCATTGATTGTTGGGCTATAAAGGAGTTAGAATATGACTTTACAGATGTATTTAGAATATGATTCTATTTCTGCATTTAATTGATTAGGGAATTTTCAAAATTTATAATCCCAGATTTGAAAATTTAAGAAAAAATTATAGAGTTATTAATTGTGTGTATTTTTTCTTGAATCTTGAAAAGACAAGGCTAATCCCCTTCGTCGGTCAAAATTAATGTTTTCAACCATACACAGAATAAATTTTCATAACTCAAATAGATGCACCAATTTGATACTTCCAGTGTAAAACAATGAAAATGATGCTTCCTCTTTGAATTAATAAATTTAAAATACCATATCTCACAGCCAGCTTAAGCTGACCTGATACATATTTTGCACCAAAAGTGTGAAGGTGGAAAACAGGCAATGAGCCATTGATCTCACCCGTATGATCCCAATGCTTGCTAGCCTGCCCAAGGATCACATGGTTATTTATTTATAAGAATTAGAGGTATTCAATTCAATTCATATCAAAATGTTTATCTATGGGCCAGTCCGTCTATCTTCTTCAGCCAACCCGGCCACATTTAAGAGCATTGTTAGGGATTGAATATTCATCTCTGAATGAACCCAGAGGAGAATAGACTCGGAGGTAGAACTGCTGCCCAAGGTATTGACGTGCCCAATTCTCTGACCGCAAATTCCACATCCCAACATTGTCCAAAGCCACACGAATTGCTGTCCATGACTGAGGATAAACCTGCCCATATAAATATGATAGTTTAATAGACTTGTCAGAGTTTTGAAATAAGATGAAAACATTAAAGATAGACATTGATTATTCTTATTGATTCAGCATGAAACAAACACAAGAGTCATGGTTCACACCTGTGTAGTGCTACGGGAAACGGTGTCAAACAAGTTGTATTCTTTTATGCTTGCCTGTGTCCACTGGCCACCATCCATTCTGCAAACAAATCACATTTTTGTTAATTAGCAGTTGATAAGAAACTGAAACTTAAAACTTATGTGTGGAAAAATTTACAAAAGTCCTCCTATCCTTGAGAACATAACGACAGTGTTCAATGACGTCTCAGTACGTACCCCATAATGAAGAATGAATAGCCATCCAAATGCCAAGATTGAACAGTGTCCTCATTGTTCTGGAAAACAATTTCAACGAAAGCTCTGAAATCAGCGCCCATAACAGATGTCTGTAAGTAACCTCCTCCATTAGTGGGCCTATCGGAAATGGAACCCACAACAAATACCCCGGAGATATTATAGGAATCTGCCAACTTCAAGGGCGTGTCGGGTTGAATAAAGGAAACACTGTTTACAGCATATCTCTGCTTCCCATTGATAACTGGCGCTGAATTGGCAAGTATAATGGTTCGCGAAGTATTTATCATTCCATAATGGTAAGACCCTTGAGGATTCGGACGAGGCCCACTCGCGGTCAGATTCCATCTGCACAACATAAACATGCATGTAAGAAAACGATCATAGCAACATTGTAGTGAGCTTTTTCTTTTTTGCCAGAAGCCAGCCAACACTTGGCAAATAAGATAGATTCCAATTTATAGACTCAGCAGACTTCCTTACTTAAAGAAGATGCCATTAGACCAGAGAGGAAATTTGGTTACCTATTCTGGCCAAATACCCAGAGAAACCCCCAGAGAACCAGTCCAATAACCAACCAGGTTGGATAGAATATTGAATTTAACGTATTCAAAACCCACGCAGAAGTTTAGGGATTCAATCCCACAGCTGTTAGCATCGAAGTAGAATTCAAGTGATTCAACCTCACAGCTGTTATGGCACAACTAAGAAAACACCTAACGACGTTAACAGCTTTGACTGCATTGGTTTCTGAATAAAAACCCCTGTATTTAAACTAGTTTTGAATAAAGCCCCCTTGATTTGACTAGACTGGTTTTGAATAAAACCCCCTTGATTTGACTAGACTGGTTTTGAATAAACCCCCCTTGATTTGACTAGACTGGTTTTTCAATAAACCACCTTCATACCTGCATTGGTTTTTGAATACAAACCCCTTGATTTGAACTAGGTTTGATTTTTGAATACAAACCCCTTGATTTGAACTAGGTTTGAATAAACCCCCCTTGATTTGACTGGACTGGTTTTTCAATAAACCACCTCAATTTGAGCTCAGGCATATTCGCTATGCATAAATACATATGTTATAAATGAAAATCCAAACTAACCTGATGGATCGAGCTTGGTTTAATGACCAATCGACTCCAGTTGGGGCTGGAGGAAGGGGACCGGAAGCAGACGTCTGTGAATTGCTATATCGGAGAAAAGAAATACCGGTTAGTTCAGGAGTTGTAAACCGCGTAGATGCAACCATGTAATAGTCGTGAGGAGGCTGATCTGCTGTGACCAGTACAGAGTAGGATTGACCCAAATGAATGTCTAGAGAGTCATATGTATTTTGAACTGTGTGAGAGCCTTCCACTTCCACCAGCTTCATTTTATGCCCCTGAATCCTGAAGTTTAGGGAACTTGCCAGACCTACATTGGATATGCGGAAGCGATATGTTTTTCCTGTGAAACATAAAATTTCAGCCATTAGTATTTCTTGCAAACCCAACACTGATTGCAGAGTACATGTCCCCCTGCAGATTTGAGGAAACTTGGCTTCCAATAGTTAGATACCTTGATCTACAAGAAACGATGTGGCATTTGGGGCACGACCATTTATGAGAACCCCATCAGGCATGCCAAGAGTGCTACCATTGTCAAGCTTTTGCTGAAGGATCTGCAAGTTATAGAAATACAAACGACTGTAAGCCATAATGTCTGTAAACGCGTGAAACCTAATCCTAATAGAGGAACGAAATTAATAAGATAATGTGCTGAAGCCCTCACCGAGTGATTGGTCGTGTACCAGTCTCCTATAAGGACCGTGTAGTCGCCTGCAGGTGGTGGGAATGGAACTGGAATCAGGGGACGACTCACGATCTTTATGCCGCCAAAACCTCCAGCTGCCTTCTGGAAGTTCATTGAAGGAAAGTAGTAATAACTGCCAATCTGATCCTTCATCTGAAACTTATAAGTGTAATTTCCTCCAGGCCGGATTGGGCAGTTAGTTCCTGGCATACCATCTTGCCATGAATTTCTTCTTTGTTGAACGCCATTCCTACACCAAGAGAGAAATGCATTGTCAGTCTCAAGTGCAAACTAAAAACAAGCATTTTAAAAGAATATATGGAGAGATCTAGCAAATAACGTAGAGTAAATTTTAGTAACAAGGCTTGAGCTTGAACTACCAGGAGAGAAGGAATGGTTCGGGCAAGTTGTTGAAAACATTGATGATAATGTTATCATTGGTTACACTGTCAATTGGAGGCCCTGGAAACCGGCCATTGATGAGAATCCCCTGCCACAGACCAGAAATAATTCAAGAAAATGTAAGATGCTGCCATTGTTATAGCCACAAGATAGAATAAACTTTTTTGTCTAGCGTTACTGTAAAACAAAAACTTGGATTACCTGTTGAGGCACCCCAAGGGGGTAAATAGTGCCATAAGTAATGTTCCATGTAAAGAACTTGTAAGGATCTTCTGCATTAACAGAAGAGCCAAACAATGCAAATGCAAATGTAAAAATGGAGAGCAATAGCTCCCACGACTTCCTTTGAACTAAACCCATCACGAATTATTAACACCTTCTCTGCTACCACTGCAGGCTATGTCGTTTCAAGACTTCTTGGTATAGTAGTTGGCGACTCCCTGATCTGCAGTTAGGAGAAAAATCATGGAGCTTGAGGAAACAAAGCATTCTGCAATAAGCTTATGGACCTAAACATAACTTTTTAAAGAGAACACCCCAAACTATGAAATGTAGATGTTAGATCAGAGTGATAGATATATGCATAGTGTAAATGTACCAGTCCCTCCTTACCTTAACAGCAGCTAAGCAGAGTATTCTTGCGCCTGCAAGAAGAAATGATCCACAGATAAATAACTTACTGGGGGAAGGCACCAACACCTAGTAGGGCTGATCTACAGAAGGATAGTAACTCACTGGAGGGCTACCTACACTTATTAGGGCTGAACCACAGAGGGACGGAGACTTGTGAAACCGCTTGAATACACTCACATATATATATATATATATATATATATATATATATATGAGTACTGATGTGGAGCAATAAGTGAGAAAGCAGGAGTCAAACGCGTCTGAAGATGCAGGAAGTTTCTTTTTGTTGAAATTTTATCGAAAGCAACGCGCAAACATGGAGTTACAACGAGATTTGTGTTTCTTAATTTGTTTGCCTGACAGCCCATCACCGCCAATCACCAGTCCCGAGTCCCGACTCCTACCTTTCATACCGCGTTACAACTGTCAAACACATAATTCCTGTGCCATGCAAAGGTAACATGAGAAGCAAAATTATTTATTAAACACGTTAGCGGCCCAGATGCGTCTATGATCAACTTGGCCTGCCCCGTACGTATAACAATTATGACCCACCTTGACAAAACTTTCAAAATGTGAAAATTGCAATCAGTCCAGCTAGCCATAGTTGTTGCGGGAAGTCCAATAACATTTAAATTATTTTATGGCGCCACTTTTCTTAATTTGAGGCAACCACTACTATCCTTGGCCTTGAGATTCGTATCTGGAAATGAATGGTTGTGATTGTTCGGTGTTTGTAAGTCCGGTAAGTGCCATGTGCAAGAACATGGCTGTCAGGTAGAGCCGAGCAAGACAATCGACCCATCCATGGTCGATCAATTCTACGCGTCTTGCTTTAAATTAAATAATCACCACTTCAAATTAGAGTTTTTAATCAATTATAACTGTACATGTTGATGTAACCCTTTACTCCACAGTGACAGTGGTTTCAAATCGGCGTCGACATGGATAAACCCACCTCTCGTTTTTGTTTTTTTTTAATTAGTTTAGGTAAAACCAATAATAATATAAAGTTTCGGCCATCCATTTTTAGTATGCTACGCGACGAGAGATGCTGCCGGCTGTTAATCCCTTGTTATTTTGACTTTCATTGTGCATAACGTACAAAACACTCTTTCCCTGTTTAGAAACCAAGCTCAGTGATTGTGATAATAAAATAGATGGCTTTACCCGTTTGGATACAAGGCTGAAGCTGAGTGGATGTGAAAATAAAATGTAGAGAGTAGAATCAAAGGGAGCCGTCAAACCAGGACGATTTTGATTTTAGTTCATATTAGTGAAGTTAATTTATAAAATTTGTAATTTCTGTTGTTTATTGGGCGATTTTAAAGATGGAAATGAAATCATATAACATAATTAGCAACAACCACATTAAATTAATTAGCAAGAACCATATTAAATTAATTAATGTGTTTGAATAGGCTTATAACCTTAGATTTAAGCACATACTATAAGAAAAACATCAATATAAAATATATGTGCCTAAATTTACTCTGTCTACCTATTCACACACATTAATTAATTTAATTTAGCAAAATATTAATGAGAATAATAATGTTTATTTAATTATTATAATATATAATAATAAATTTAATTAATTATTATAATTAAATTTATTAAAATTAAAATTTAATACTTTACAATTAATTATTTTAATATCCAGGATTTAAATAAATGTGTTTTTTTTATATATTGTATTATTTAAAAAAGAATTAATAAAAATAATAATGTTTATTTAATTATTATAATATATAATAATAAATTTAATTAATTATTATAAAAAGTATTAATAATAATAATAATATTGTTTATTTAATTATTATAATATACAATAATAAATTTAATTAATTATTATAATATACAATAATAAATTTAATTAATTATTATAATTAAATTTATTAAAATTAAAATTTAATACTTTATAATTAATTATTTTAATATCCATTTGGATTTAAATAAATATATCTTTTATATATTGTATTATTTAAATTAATAAATAATGTATGCCAATATTACAACAAATTAATAAGTCATATTAATGTTTTATTAACATAGTAATATTCAATACAATATATTATTTTAGATGTTAATAAAACAATATTAAAAATAGTTAAGTAAGTAAAATTATAAAAAAAATTATGTAGTATGAATATATTAAAGAACCATTACAAATACACAACATATAGTCACATGTAAAGTTTAACACAACATATTTAATTAAAATAACTTGAATAAAGTAATAAATTAATATTAAAAAAATTAATATTTAATAATACTAATGTATTGTATTGTTTTATTGTCAAAATATGGTTATTGTATTGTTTTATTGTCAAAATATGGTTATTAGTTAAAATATTGATGTGAAAAGAATAAAATATAGTATTTATTAATGAAAAAAATTGTATTAAAGTAACAATAAAATAATAACATGATTTTTATAATATAGTATTTTAGATGTTAATAAAATAATATTAATAATAGTGAAGTAAGTGTAATTATATAATAATAGATGTATTAATGATTAACATATGTTCATTATTATTAGAATGTATATGATCAACGATACAATGCGACATAAAAAATGTCACCAAGATGTGACATCAAATCCTTGCAAACTGTGTGAATGTCATATAGCCTTTGTTTAATTTCATAATTTGACAAATACATTGGGGAACGCAAGCATTCAAATAGTATGTAGGAGGTTGACAAAGGGTTATGATAATTGTCATTGGAAATGTCACACTGCAACATTAGCATTTAAAATCAAAATTTACTATGTTCTTGAAAGGTTTTAAAGTTTTGTATTATTGCCATGTTGCATTATGGCTATGTTGAGTAATGTGGTAATGTGACAATATGTAAGTCATTGTAATGTTGCACAATGATTAGGTGTAGTAATATTTTCAGCTAATTTTTCACATTAGTGAAGTTAATTTATAAAATTTGTAATTTATGTTATTTATTGAGCAATTTTAAAGATGGAAATGAAATCATATAACATAAAAATTCCTATACTCATATTTTATCAATATTTTTGTCTGTTTTGAAAATTCCATAAAACTTCATAAACAAAAATTAATAAAAACTAAAGTTCCATGTTTAAACAAGGAGAAAATAGTTCCATGTTTAAACAACTCGGAATCAAAGTCATTATCATCATCCTTTTCCAAATGAGGAAAATCAAAGAGGAGAAAGTTGGAAAAAAAAGGTGTTATGACATTTTTAGCTTTCGTCTATATCATGATTAACATTTTCACATGGTATGACAGATTAGAATTTTCACACGGTAGGACATTTGATATTTGGATTATTAAAAAGAGGATAAGGAGATAATTTTTGAAGGTTTGATCTCCTGCTATCAATTTTGAAGGTTTGATCTCCCTTCGCCAGCGGCTTCCTTCGACAAAGACGAAGCTTGACAATTTCTCGGCTCCAACTATTTCTTAGACAAACTCCAACATGAACTCTTACATGAACCTTCAAATGGATCAACACTTGTCTATTCCCATTAGTGGCCTCCTGCCTTCCGGGATTACAGACCTCTTGTGCTATTCAGATCCTAAGAGAACTTCAAATGAACTTTGGATGAATCTCAGACAACAGAGAGCCAAGAGAAAGAAAACTTTATTTTATTAAGAACGCCTGATAGCAATTTATAGAATGATTACATAGGATAGATCTGAAGAGATCTAGCATACAGATTCTTTGACGGACTAGGGAACCCAAAGGTGCCGAAGCTACCTTCTGTTCATTTCCCACACTTAGACTTGGAAACTCAAAGGTGCCGAAGCTACCTTTTGCTCATTTCCCACACTCAAATTCTAACTTACTTGCAGATCTCTAACCTCCAAACTCCGATTATCCAAATGACTTACTTCGCCCCTTATTTATAGGAAATTTGGGGGACAAGTAGAATCTTACTTTTCAGAGTGTCGGGACATGTATGTCCTTGACAGGAATAAAGCTAGTACTGGCTTTTCCGTAGATTCTCTGTAATGTGGGTCAAACCGCACCAAAAGTCGAAGAAGTCCTTTGAGTTACAGAGATTCGTCCGGAAAGCTTATGAACAAAGTGGAGATTTTAAAGAATCAAATCCCACGGAAAACTTATTGAGAAGACTAAAGGTTACACAATGGACATTTGTACATAATCCCACAAAAACGGTTAGACACCATAGTCGGTCTAAAAGACATTAATCAGAGTACATTGAACCATACTGGTTATCATAATACAATATGTCCCACATTTTGGTGTATATCTGGTGGATAATAATAGGTTGTCCTTGTAAATTTTGCATCTTAATCTTCACACATACTAACCATTGATGATGGTTACTCAAAAAGCAACCAAACACTTGTTTTTCATCCATGACTTCAGAATCTTGCAGATCTCTTATTTTATTAAGTCCAACACCATGTCCTTCATATTCGCTTTCAATGATATATGGGTCCACTGCGCTTCGATTGATGCCAAATGTTTTCCACCAATTGAAGAACCAATTAGGGATATCAAACTGTAGAGCTATTCTAACAGATCTGAACTTGAGAAGGGAGACATATGTCCTGTCAGAATTGTCCTTACATAAAAAGTCCCACCACATCTATTTGTATTTTGAATAATTGTAAGGAGTGTTAGGAAAGATTCGGTCTGCATGTCCTGTTGGCCACCATTCAAGATTTCGTGGATGATTTATGCAGTAGTACTGATTTTCTATTGCAGGAACGACAAAAAAAATTTGCCAAATAGATTCGACATCATGAAAAGTATATATCAATGCTTGTGATGCATCTGCAGCTTTTCTAAGTGCTCTGTCATACATCAAACTTGGAATAGCACTTATGGAAGTGGGCCTTCATCGAATCTCTGGTACAAGCCTCAGGAGTAGAGAACATGGCTGCAGGTTCCTATCAATCACTTGAGTGCTTCGTAGCTTCCAAGTTGGTCTCCATTGTTGTTTGTATTCGGTCCAGCTCATGCTTTCTAGAATTTCTCTGGTTTCTTCCTTATTGTTTTTCCACTCATTGACTATGACTAAACAGGAGGCAGGTTCATTTGATATTTGTTTTTCTGCAGTCTGTAACAGATTTTCTCTGCTAAAAAAATCAGGCAAACAATTTTCAGAACCTTTAATATGTTCAATATCGAATTCAAAGTTTGAAAACAAAGCTTGCCATCTTGCGAACTTGGCCTCACTGGACTTTTTAACTTCTTTGTTCAAGACTTTGTTCATGGCAGCAACATCTATTCTTAAAATAAATTTTTTGTTAATCAGAAAAATTTCAAATTTTTGCACAGCATATAGTGTAGCATAGTTTTTCTCTGCATCCTGCCAAATCCCTGAAGCAAATTGTAAAATTTCTTCTGACTTCTTTTTATTTTCTTTGATCCTTACTTGCTTAAGAACTGCTCCCCACCCTTCATTACTGGCATCAGTTTCAACAATTTTTGGCAGATCATCATCTGCGACATAGAGAATAGGCAGAGTCTTTACTCTTGCTTTGATTTTTTGCACGGCTCTGGTGTGCTCATGGGTCCAGGGAACTGGTTCCTTCTTCAATCTTTCATTCAAAATCTTTTGATCTTTACTACAGTCTTTGTAGAAATGACTAACATAGTTAAGACTACCCAAAAATATTTGCAGCTGGGTTTTGTCAAGGATTTTGTCAGGAAATTTATCAGCAAATTTGACTGCATGTTGTTGCAAGATCAACGTTCCATTGGAGATAACACGCCCTAAAAACTTGATCTTGGTTTGGAATAATTCAAGCTTCTTTTTTGATAGGACCAAACCGGCTTCTTTGACAACTTTTAACAAGGTTGCCAGATGTTTAAAATGTTGCTCAATTGAATCTGAAAACACAAGAATATCATCTATATATACAATCAGCCAATCAAAGTATGGCTTGAGCACATTATCCATCACCCTCTGGAATTTGGAAGGAGTATTCTTGACCCCAAATTTCATGACATTCCATTCATAATGTCTAGCAGGAACACTAAAGGTTGTTTTGAACTTATCTTCCTCTTTAATGGCTACTTGCCAAAATCCAGACTTGAGATCAAACTTTGAGAATATCTTAGCTCCTGCAATTATGTTTACTAGACTCGACTTATGAGGGATTGGGTATGTGTCATCTGCAAGAACTTTATTCAGAGGCTTGTAATTCACAACATGTCGTGGAACACCTCTTATTTGTTCAGAGTGTTTATTTACATAGAACCCATAACAATTCCAAGGACTCTTAGAGTGTCGGATAAGTCCTTTAATTTCTTCTTCACATAATTTTTGAAAATGGGCATTCATGGGAATTGCTCTGCTTTTACAAGGTTTTCCCTCATATCCTTCCTTATAGGGAAGCTGAATAAAATACTTAGTTTTTTTCCAAAATGCAGTTGGGTTTTCAGAACATACCCGAGTCTCAAATTGTTCTCTGAGATGTGAAATTTTTTGTTGAACCTATGGCAATTTCAATTGGTCTTCTATTCTCATAGCTGCTTTCAAATCTTTCAATTCTTGGATCTTTCTCTCTTTCTGTTGGATTGTCATGGCAATCTAGACCATTGTTGAAATTTGTGGAGAAGAGACAAAAGGGAGGACGACTTTGGTTGCTCGGATAGCTTTTGCAGAACCTTGTCTGATTTTTATATTAGGTAGAGTGATGAAGAATGCAACTTTTCTTTTTGGAGTTCTTGCTGAGCCATAAGGTTCGACAGCTGCAAGGAAAGGAGTGCCAAGAATACAAGCAACCAAAATATCTGAGAGGAAAAACTTCATATCCAGACAATGTTGCTCAAAGCACAATGTTGCTTTGGGGATCTCATATCCCAAGGAGATTTGAGTGTTGCCTACTCCAGTAATAACATGAGAAGTTTTTCTCCAATATTTGGCCGGAATAAGATCTTTATACAGCATATTTACATCTACACCAAAGTCAATCATAGCTTTGAGCTTGAAAATTCTATCTTGAATTTTTAAATGTATCAGTACCAAAGGTTTTTGATGCTCAATAGCCAAAAAATTCATAGAATTAAGGCCTTCAAGACTATTAGTATCAAATATACTAATGTTTCTGTTTATGTGCTCTTCTTCTGATCTTTCTTTTGAAGGAGCACCTCTTTTAAGTTTCTGGATTTCATCTCGAGCCCACAGATCGACTTTGTATGCATTTTCTTCCAAAAATCGACTTTCAAGACCTTCAACTTTGTGTTTCAGATCAGAAACTTCTCTTTTCAAATTATTTAACTCTTTACCTAAATCATTCAATGTGAGAGGCTGCAATCTTTCATTCCTGTTATGCTTTATGAATGATTTGGTATTCTTTTCAAAAGAAGCATCAACAAATACATGATTCTTACCTGAAGACATTTCATCATGAGATTTTTGTGTCATCTTCATCATAGTTTTCAGAAAAGAGTCAAGGAGGGATGCCTTCATTTCTCCTTCAGGTAATGCTTAGATTTGGGCAAGCATTTGTGCATCTTCTCTAGTGTTGCTTGATGCCATGCAAACTTTTAGTTTAGGCATTTTTCTGTCGAGTTCTTCTTTTGTTTCTTGTATGCTTTCATCTGTTTATGATTCTTCTGTAGAGCTGCAAGAACAGTGATTTGGGTTTGAACGTTGACAGTTCTGAGAAATAAACAGAACTTCCTGTTCTAATTCAGACAAATAATCAGCGTCATATTCAAATTCAGAAGTTTCAGGACTAGAACTGAAATTTCCTTGAGCTATATGAACTTCTTCTTGCTTAATAAAAGGGCTTCTGGGGCAGGCATCAGTGATGTGCATATCTGAGCCACATCGGTTGCAATGAATAGGGTTTTTAGAAGCCATTGCTCTTTCGGTATTTTTGTGAACCTTATTTTGGGAATCTTTTCCCCTGGTCATTTTTTATGCCTCTCCTTGTGGGCATCTGTTTGCGAGGTGTCCTGGTTGCCCACAGAGCCAACAAGTGAGCTTCTGCTTTTCTTGAGCCTTAAAGGTTTTCGGCTTTATATCATTTGGAGTATAGTAATGGGTATTAGGAACCCTATTGTAATGTGCTCTCTTTCGAAACCTATTAGGAGGTTTACCAAACTGAGAATTCTTTTGAGGTCTTCGGACACTCCTGATTCTTTTCAATATTTTCTTGGCCTTTCTTTTCCTGTGAATCAGATCTTCTATTGATAATCCATACTTAGCACATATTGATTTGCTATCAGGAAATCTAGACATTTTTTAAATAGATTTATTTACCTTAGTGCTAGTACATAGGCCAACCAGAGCAGAAGTAATAATAGAGTAGATTTCTCCCCAAGTGTAGGTTTCATAGGGCATTTGAAAAATGCCTTGGGATTTAAAGTAATCTACATATTTACTGGGGAGAGCAGCAAGGTATACTTGTTTCCAGAGCAGATTTTTGCTATCTGCTACCTCATAGATGCGCTGCATCCATTCCTTGTGGAAATCATCATAATTAGCCATACTCTTACATTTTGAGTTCATTAAAATAAGAGAATGCTTATCAGATATTTTGTGCTCTGTTCCACACCAGTGCTCTAGGATCATAGTGGTAAGGGCACCGATCATATTACTTTGTGGCTTTCCGTCTTCATGGAAAATTATATCTCCAGCATCATCTCTTAATACTTCCTTTTCCATTTTTTCCACAAGTGCAGGAGATGATTCTATTTCCCACCATTTGGCTAGAGTACCAGTAAAACATTATATAAGACATTTGCATGCTTCTATCTCGCCTTTTCCTTTCATGCACATAATTCTGTATGATACATACATTCTGTCTAACACTTGTCTGATTTGTCCTACAGACATATTATCAATGTTCCACTCTAGGTAGCTTTCTTCATAAAACTGTGGTACTTCAGGTAACTTTCCTTTGCCATACAAATCTGGAGCTGAGGGCCTAGACATGTTCCATGGCAGGCTTTCTTTAACAGGCAAAGCCCATTCTGGTGTAAGCTGGGTAACAAGGGCATAATCTGCCTCAATGCTTTCTTTAGGAAAATGAAGGGGAAATTTTTCTTTGATTTCAGACTTTTCTGAATGATAAACACTAGAAATTCCTTCAACTGGTCTAGTAAAAAGATTAGAGAGGGGGATTTCTCTATCAGGTTGATCTTTTGAAGGAAGATCTGCTTGGATTTGTTTGACTTGGTACTTGATATCTTCCATTTTCTCATTAAGTTCAGACAGTTTATGGGTCATTCCAGAATAAGAGTCTTGTAACTCTTCCAGTTTTGCACTCTGATTTTTGGCTTCAGAGGCCATTATTGTGACTTCAGTTCTAATTCCCGAAATATTTAGAGAAAGGGAATTATTTGAGGAAACTAATTCATTCATGGTGACCTACAGTTGGTCAATATGTCTTCTACAAGCATAATAATTTGTGACAAATGTATGTGTAGCCATTCCTCTTAAAACAACATTTGTCCAATTTATTTGTTTTGAAACAACCTGTATTCTTCTATCAGTGTTACTCATTTGAGATTCTTCTTTAGACAAAACTAGAGGGACAGATTCAGATTGTTTCTCTTCTTCTTCAAGAAGAATACTTTTGAATGGGGGAAAGGTAGAAGTGGATTCTAATTGTTGCCCATCAATGCTTTTCCACTTATGTTTAGGACTTTATATTCCTTTTTCCTTTTCAGAGTCCATCATTTGGACTAGCTGTTTTTCAGAAATATTTTTACTCCATTCATAGAAGGAAACCCAACAATATTGATTATTCATATAGGATTGCCATTCTTTTGCTAAGCTTTGCTTTTGTTCTGCAGGGACTGATGCATTGAATTCTACTGCATCTGGATGAGAAAAGAGATCCCAATTGATCATTCTCTTCATCCAATCTTTATCTACTTGCCATTTTTTGCAGCCTTTTATGAGAGTAAAGAATTTATGCATTTCAGGGATAGAAGGCTTTTGGATATCATCTGGTAGAGGATTATTGTAACGACAGTCAGCGATGACTATGTTGGCTTGTTCTATGTATCCTAAACCATACTTGGGCATACCAAGAGGTCTGCAGTAGCTAAATATTTCTTTGAGTCTTGGGTCATCAGTTTCCAGTGCAGGGATGGAATGTACCATTAAGACATGATCATCATGGGGAAAACTGATATCAGCACATTTGGGATGAGGGCAAGATTCTTTGGATAGAGTAGGTGGAGAAAGGTTGTTGCGAGGATTATGGTTTTCATGTTGTGTAAATAGGATAGTATTTTCTTGCTTTGAAGTAGAACAATCACCACGCTGGGCTATTAAGCTCTGAAGAGATATAAGTTGAGAGCAATCGGGGCATTTAACAGAATAGGGGACAGATCCTAGAGAGGACAACAGAGGCTGTAACGAAGTATGAAGGCAATGTGCAGGCATAGGAGATGCAGATGGAGGGAAGGAGATGATGGCAGAAGAGGATCCTTCCTGAATATTTGCAGTAGTGATTGCATGCTGCTTAGGGATGCGGGGAGTATAAAAAACCCAATGAGATGGAAATGATAATTGATCCCATTTAATAGTCTGATGTTCAATTTTTTGGTTCAGGGGATCAGTAAGGACCAGAGTACTAGCCTGAGAATCTTGGCTAGGAGAATGTGGAACAACAGGATACATGGTATTAGTGTGGCGAAAACATCCTCTGGTTCGGATAGAGATATTGGTTCGTTTACTGCCCATATCAAAACCAGTGGTTTTGATTTGACGTTTGAGAATATCAGCGAGGTGTTCATCAAAAGAATAGACTGAGAAATTTGGATAGCAGTCGAACCAGACAGGGCCATTTGACAGAGGGGCGACCACACCTCCTATCAAAGAATCTGTGAATTTATTGTGTGCTAGATCTTGAACTATACATAGAACAAAAGTGTTCAAGCCTTTATGTGTTAAAGCACTAATGCCTACTTGAATACAACCTAAATGAAGATACTTAGTGCCATGACGTTTAGCTTTAGCTTGAATTTCTTTTGGGTCTAGAAGTGCAACAATTTGAGTAGTATCACAATTTTCTTGTACTTCAAAAACAACTTCTTTTACTTTAACATGACTAACAGCTTTAAGATGAAACATGTTTAAATCTACATGGACTTGACTAGGGTTAACACTAGGTAGTTTCCATGCAGCTTGGGGATTTTTCTCCATAAGTTCTAGATCAACAGAATTTAAAGTTTTAGTAGAACTAGATTCAAACATATCTGACAAAGCATAAGAACTAGTGGATGCTAGAGATTCAACATGCTTAATCTCTTTGAAACACATAGATCTATCCATCGTACCAGGTAAATTTGACGAACCAGGCTCTAATACCAATTTTTGAAGGTTTGATCTCCCTTCGCCAGTGGCTTCCTTCGACGAAGACGAAGCTTGACAATTTCTCGACTCCAACTGTTTCTTACACAAACTCCTACACGAACTCTTACATGAACCTTCAAACGGATCAACACTTGTCTACTCCCGTTAGTGGCCTCCCGCCTTTCAGGATTACAGACCTCTTGTGCTATTCAGATCCTAAGAGAACTTCAGATGAACTTTGGATGAATCTCAGACAGCAGAGAGCCAAGAGAAAGAAAACTTTATTTTATTAAGAACGCCTGATAGCAATTTACAGAACGATTACATAGGATAGATCTGAAGAGATCCAGCATACAGATTCTTTGACGGACTAGGGAACCCAAAGGTGCCAAAGCTACCTTATGCTCATTTCCCACACTCAAACTTGGAAACTCAAAGGCGCCGAAGCTACCTTCTGCTCATTTCCCACACTCAAATTCTAACTTACGGTTATAATAAATATGATATGATCAATTTATAAATTTAATAATTTTTATAATAAATTAAAAACTAAAAAAAATATTTATTTTATTTTATTTTATAATAAATATTTTAATTATTATTTTTCATACTTAAATTTACTTAATTTTTTATTTTATAAATATTATTTTCACATTTTATATAATAATTTATAGACTTATCCAAAGATTTCATTCTTAACACTTAAATCTCTCTACATTTATACAAAATGAAAACTGATCTTAGCTCTTTGATTCCGGAAGTAGTATAATTATGTGGAAAAATGATGCAGTGATGCCCTTCCAGAAGGACTTATAATAAATAGTTTGGAGGATCGAAAGGAATGGATTATGGCGATCTCTTAGAAAAAAGAAATAGTCTTGGAGGAATTTTTACTTTTAATGATGTTTGTTTATAAGGTTAAAGGTGGAAAAATATTTGATTTTTTTTATAAAAAAATACTTTCAAAGAATTTTTACTGAAAGGGGAAAAACATTTGATTCTTTTTTACAAATGAATACTTTCAATTATGTTGATGCTTATTTTTTAATTCTTTTTGATCCATAACCAAATTGTCATTGAGTGTACGCATAATGCCTTCTTTGTTGTTCTTCACATTTTATGTAATAATTTATACACTTAACCAAAGATTTCATTCTTTTACACTTCAATCTCTTTACATTTATACAAGATGAACGTAAGTTTTATGTCAATTTTATAAGTAGACTTTTCATACAAATTGTTTATAAAGTTATTCGTACAAAAATATCTATATAAATATATGTTCACTTTTGATATATAAATATTAATAAGTGGATGAAAATTATAGATTATTACATTTTAAAATAATAATAAGGAAATAATTGTTTTAGTGGTATGGCTTAGAATGAGCGTATTATTAAGGTATTTCTTGCATAAGGTCACTATTTCAAAAGTTTATAGGTACTATTTTTTTTTTTTAAGGAATTAATTGATTCTCATACTACATTTTGTGTTTATAACTTAACATATTGGAACTAAATTTTTCTTTAAAAAAATTGGTTTTGTTGAAATAGTAAGTTAATAAAGATAGGTAATGATACAAATATTTTGAAATTGAGCTACACCAAAACTTCATGCATGAAATTCAAAGCACACAATCATTTGTAGAAGCCCTAAATCTGATTTTTCTTATAACTTTCATTTTCATTTTAAATAGTTCTAAACTTATTTTCCTTAATTAACAATAAAACTAAAGTATAGCATAAAGTGATAAGTGAGCAATAATGTTAAAGTTCTATAAAGACATGAGTAAAGGTTATAACATCAATTTTTTAATTAATCAACCTTCAACTATGTCCTAGTGGTTTGAGTATCACATTGTGTAAAAGAAAGATCCCTTCCATTGAAGTTATTGCCAATGATGAGTTCCCATATATTTGTAATCTAGTAATGTTCCTATCAAAACCACATCTCAACCCAAAAATTACTGCCAATAAATATGTTGAATTATTTGTGCTTTCTTCAAACTCGACGTTGAATTTGATGCAATGTGGCTATGAGAGATAGAGAACTCATCTAACATTACTGTAATTATGTTCTTTTTAACAAGCTCCATCGAAGAAACCCCAACAAATAGGCTTATGAATTATAAGCTCTAGAATTTGTCTTTGAATCTAAATTGCACCCATTGATATACACCACAATGCCAAAGTTGCAATATGAACACAAACCTAAAAGTAAGGAATTTGTTTATCATAAAAAATATTGGAAATTCTCACTAACCAAACCCCCACAATACTAGGCAAGGAATTACTATGAACGTTTTCAATTATTTCTACTAAAACCAAACTCTAAGACATTCTTCCACTATATTACCATTCCATACATTTTCTATTCTTGTGAGATTTTTAGTTCCTTCCACAAGATCTATTTATATTGAATGAATAAACAGATGAACATTAGTTTTGCTTAGAACTGCTACAACAATAGTGCGTGGTGGAAATTTTATTGTAAAACTATATTTACTTGGGCAGTTCATGTAACAATGCTTGTTATGTTGAAGTCATTATTTACTAGTGTAGCCTTTAGAGACATAGGCAATTTTTGTAAGACTTGTTGTGGAAGATTGTATCCTTTATCTCTAAGCAATAAGAATACTAATATCTTGCCCTGTGGATGTTTTCTATGACTTATTAACAAGGATTTACCACACAAATTTGTTCCTTATTGAATGTTATTGTGTTGTCTTGCTATATCACACTTCGTTATTTCTTCACTACAAATTCTCTCTATGGGCTAATGTTTGCTCAACAAGTGGTATCATAGCTCAGTTGAGGGGGCATGAGGCAAGTTCTTTCCATGAAATGTTGAAGAGCGAGGGTCCATTATTCCATGTACTTTGCATATCTAATTATTCCGATCAATATGGTGGAATCCGCAAAGAACGTTGTGATGCCTGACAACACGAATTTTGGAGAAGAGACGTCATTGCAATGGATGCAGTTGATTTGCTGGCCCACTGTGACGAAGTTGAATAGTACTACAACTTGCACCCCCGAAGAGATTGTGTCCTACATGATCAATGCCCCATGAGTACAAGTTGTAGAGGGACTAGTGGTGGATTGTGACATTTCAGGTGTTGCTAGTGGCGAGGCATAGAAGGGCACATGAAGAATCAAGGACCAGGGTGGGTTGTTTGTCGGAAAAAATACGGTTGGAAATCGAGGTGTGGAAGAAGGAGGCGGGGTCATCTGAGAAGTACAAGCGGATCCATGATTGCGAGGAGAGAATCCACATTTGAGAGATTGAAAGTTGCTCAAATTTGTAGTGAAACTCGCATGGAAGAGACATGTATCGTTGTTGTTAAAGAGAAAAACGACCAAAAGTGAAGAATATGTGTTTACACATGTGGATAAACCATTCTGTGGAATAATGGAACAGGTTTTGAATGCAAAGTTCCAGGTGGAGAAGTTCAATAGGAAGAATAACTTCAAGTTGTAGAAGCTCAAGACGTGTGATCTAATGCAAAGTTCTAGGTGGAGAAGTTCAATAGGAAGAATAAATTCAAGTTGTAGAAGCTCAAGACGTGTGATCTATTGGTGAAATAAGGATTGCACAAGGCATTAGCATGCAAGACAAAGAAACCTGTAGGTATGAATAACGAGGATTGTGAAGATTCAAATACAAGAGCTCTTAACACCATTTGATTTGTGTTTAACAGATGATGTTATTTTCAATATTGTTGGAGAGGAAATAACAACAATCGTATGGAGCATAATGGAGAGCCTTTACATGACAAAATCCTTAACAAACTGAATCTATTTGAAGAGATGATTGCACAATTTATGAATGAGAAGAACATGTTTCCCAACAACACGAAGTTTGGAGAGGAGAACAACGTGCTTCCTGAAAGGACAAAGTTTGGAGAGGAGGTGTCATTATAATGGATGCAACTGACTTGTTGGCCCGCAATGATGAAGGTGAAATGGTAGTACGACCTGAACCCCTAAAGAGCTTGTGTCATGCGTGGTCAATGCCTCGTGACTGCTAGTTGCAAAGGGACTATTGGTGTATTGTGACATTGCAATTGGTGATGAGGCATAGAAGGGGACAAACCCATATAAGGGCACAAGAGGAGTCAAGGCTCAGGGTGGGTTGTTTGTCTGACAAAATCTAGCCATAGATCGAAGTGTGGAAGAAGGAGGTGGGGTTGCATGACAGTTATAGAAGGATCCATGATTGTGAGGATAGAATCCACATTTGTGATATTGAAAGTATCTTAGATATGCAATGAAACCCACATGGAAGAGACATGAGTCATTGTTGTTAGAGAGAAAAATGACCAAAAGAGAGTAATCTTTGTTTACACATATGGAGAAACCATTGTGTGGAATAATGGAAAAGGTTTTGAAAGCAAAGTTTGAGGTGGAGAATTTCAATGGGAAGAATAACTTCGAGTTGTGGAAGCTTAAGATGTGTGATTTATTGGTTCAAAAAGGAACACACAAGGCATTTGTGGGAAAGATAAAGAAACTTGTAAGTATGCCTAATGAGAATTGTGAAGATAAAAAAACAAGAGTTCTCAACACCATTTGAATTATGTTTAACAGATGGTGTTATTTTCAATATTGCTAGAGAGGAAACACTAATAGACTTGTGGATCAGAATTGAGAGCCTTTACATGGAAAAATCCTTTACAAACCAAATCTATTTGAAGAGATGATTGTATGGTTTATGAATGAATATGGTACCAAAATCGCTAATCATTTTAATAGTTTCAATACTCTTGTGTGCCAATTAACTAGCAGGGGTGAAAAAATCGAAGAAGAAGACAAGGAAATCATGTTATTGTGTCCATCACCTAAATATTGGGACCACTTATTCACTTCTATTAGCTTTAGCACAACATACAATCTTGATTGTGATACAGTTGTGGGAGCCTTATTGTTTGAGGAGGTGTGGAGGAAATTCAATATTGAAACCTCCACGTTAGAAGAAATGGTGGCTAGGGTCAATCCATAGAAAGAAGGAGAAATTTGTGAGGTATGTAACATGCCCTTATGTTACACTGCTGCATTAACACTCAATAAGTAGCTAAAAACAACCACAAAGCTCTACAATAGCTCTGAAACCACACCGTAATGCACTTGAGTGCTACACAACCATGCAGACAACCACTAGTGGCCAATAATGATAATAGAACAACACACGGTCTTCAAAATTTATTAAACAAATAAACCAAAACAAGATAAACAATTTCCACGAGTTACAAACAACTCAAAGGTTGTGGAAGCGTAGATTAAAGTACTTAAAATTGCCATTAAATCATTAAACATACCAAACAATAAAGAATGTTAACGCATAGACAAGTGATTAATCATTGATTAAGTACATTTAATCAATAAATCATTAGGATTTTAAACAGGACTAATTCATCTAAATAATCCTTTAATAAACCTCCAATAGTTAATCAACCAACTTAACCAAATGTGGAAGCCTAGATTTAAACACAACTGAACATGCTTAAATAAAACTTAAACACGAATTAAAACTCACTAAACAATAATCAATGACATATGTTGACCCTTAAACAAGATATGACGGCTTAAAATTCGCCTCTCTGATCTAAACTGTTGATCCCGACTTTTCCCTACTAATCTCGACCCTGCCGACGTCGGCTGTCGGAAGTCGGCACACCAAAACAAATAAAAACAATAACCTCCTGGCTTCCAAATTTTTATGTTGAAAATTGGGAGTCATCACCCCCAAATGAACAAAACACAAACTGCTTCCGACTTCCAATTTTTGACACCGACACATCGAAAGTCAAAAGTCGACACCAACAAAGAGAATTTTCACAAACACTTCTGACTTCTTATTCCTAACTCTAGCACATCAAAAGTCGAAAGTTAGCACCAAATTACCAAACACGATACAAAACCACCCCAACTTCTGATTTCCAACGTTGGCACATCGAAAGTCGAAAGTAGGCTCCAATACATCAACACTAAAATCGACGGTCACGATTATGGCGATTCAACATGCCAAAACTTATCCTTTTTTTTCAAATAAACGATTGAGGTAAGGAACAGGTGAATAAACCAAGGGTTTTGCCATGACTTGACACTGAATCCCATCCACCAAAACACATGTCCAACTCATAGATTGACACATAAACTTAAATGGAAGCCAGTGACAAATAATCCAGGAAAACACGCAACGTTGCAAGCTTTCATCCAATGCTACAAATTGATTTACAATAGGCTTATCAACAAAAAACAAAGGTTCTCATCCAAGGAAACTAGTCTCATACAAACCAAGAACTAATCAACAGGTATGATAATAATTAAAAGAACATCACAAGACTTCATGGTCTTACATGTTGTTCTCAATAAATCTCAAAACATACTTAAACAAACACCAATGAAACATAAACGTTTGCAAGCTCCACCCCTTAAGCCATCAAATCCATGATTTGATACATAACCCAACACAACAAACCACACATATAGTCTATAACCATCTCCATTAACATTCATTCACATGCATTTCACATATAGCATAAAATAACACATTCCTTCTTGCACAACATACCATTTACTCACTTATAGGAGATAGGAATTTAACGAACACTTCAGAATTTAATAGAAATTTAACACATGTTTGAAATCAACTATCTGGAAACTGGCTTCATGGTAGCCATGCTCCACCCAAATTGAAGTAGTTCTACTCATAAATATTTCAGTAAAACACCACCCCTGAGCTGAGACTCATGCATTCACCATTAGACATCTCTCAGGGTTCTGGGTTCACAGGATTATGCACATGAAAATCAGGATTTATTACCTTGCAACCAAATCCATGTCAATCTCTACAATTCATTTCCATGACTTCACCCTACTATCACAACAGTGATAACCGTCATTGTCCTTTGTGCTTAGAGTTTCACCAAGTCAATTTCATTCCCATTTGCCATTTCATTAGAGTTACCAGAGGAAAGGGGGATAAGGTAAAATACAAAAATGGTTACCGGCCCAGCTTGGGCACTCTGGCTTCACACCAACCCAATTAGTGTTGTGCATCAGTCCAACAAGATGCTTTGTTTCTGGCTCTAAATGTGGTCCACGTCCGACCAACAACTCCCTCAATTGAGACAGTGACTAGTTGCTTTTGCCTCTTCTGGATCGATCAGTTTCTCTTTTTGCGAGATAATTCTCCTCAACACATCCCTCACCTGCTTGTCGTTGCCTCCTCTAACATGCATGTGTTCCCATTCTTCCACCCTCTGAGACATAACTACACCATCTTGATCCTTCTTGGGAGTGTGTGCTTGAATGAACCTCACATCACATTTGCAGGGTAAGGGGGGAAGAGTAGGGTAAGGACAATTTACAGCTGACAACATCCCCCCCTTGGTGTAGTCGTCCCATGCTACCTTAATTTTATGGACTAGACTTCTCCGCCAACCTTCCTTGTGCATTCAATGATTGGGTAAAACAATGAAGAATTTAGGTAATTGGTCACTTCAGACACATGGTAGGATTTCTCCCAAGTCAACAAGGCTAAACAAGATTATAAACTTGGCTTAACATGCTATTTAGAAACCCCCCCTCACTCTCTTTGTCTTGGGTGAACACATGAGTCCCTGATCTTCCATCATTCTGGCTTCAACCACGACCAATTGGAGTTTTATATTAACATTCAAAAATATACCATGAGTTACGCCACATAGCACTAATAAATATTTACATAATTTACATTTATCAACTGGGGTTTTAACTGGGGTGTTACAATCCCCTCCCCCTTAAAATATACCTCGTCCTTGGTGTTTATAGTGTCCAATTTTTTTTACATAACTCTTTACAAAATATTTACATATTACAGTCTTCAAACATATGGGGATAGTCTTCCCACGTCTTATCTTCCAGTTCCCAGGTCACTTCTTTAGGGGTGTAGGAAGTCGATTAGACCTTTACCTGCTCTATGGCCCTGTTCTTGAGAGTCTCGGTTCTTTTGTCCAATATGCAGATTGGTTGAACTTGGATTTCCCCTTAGGGTTCCACTTATATCACATACCAATCAAGTATATGATTAGGATCATGAACATACTTTGTCAATAAGGAAACATGAAAAACGTTATGTCTTTTAATCATGGGAGGTAAATCTAGTTTATAGGCCATTGGACAGACTCTACTCAGCACTTAAAATGGTCCACATAATCTAGAAGCCAATTTCTTGCAGCTGCCCAACTGCAATGAACCTTTCCCACCTTTAACCTTCAAGAATACCTTATCCGCCACTTAGAATTATCTATGTATTCTTCCCTTGTCTACATAACTATTCTTCTAGTCCTGGGAAACCTTCAAGTTCCGCCTAATCTTTGCCACCCATTGTTCCATATCTTGAAGCATTTTTGACCCTACAATTAGTCTATCCATAAGCTTGTCCCAATTCATAGGGACATTGCACTTCCTGCCATGAAGAGCTTCAAGTGGACTCATATGCAAAGACGCCTCACAACCATGATTATAAGTAAAATCCACTAGGTACAAATAATATTCCCATTTACTTGTCATGCCCATTACATACATCCTAAGAATGTGTTCAATGACTTGGTTCACTCGCTCAGTTTGTCCATCTGTCTGCGGATGATATGTAGTACTAAGGTTTATCTTAGTCCCAAATTCTCTGAACAAACCCCTACAAAAGTTTGAAGTGAACTTCAGGTCTCAATTCGAGACGATCTCCTTAGGAATACCCTTGTAACCTGGAAATTTCCTTCATGTATACTTTTGCAATCTTAGTTGCTTTAAAAGTGGACTGCACAACTACAAAGTGGGACGACTTTGTCATTTTATCCAACACTACCATAATGGAATCACGTTGCTTCAATGTCCTTGGAAATTTGGTAATAAAATGGATGGTCACTACATCCCACTTCCATTCTGGCATAGAAAATGGATGGAGTAGATGAGCAGGATCCTTATGTTCTACTTTCACTCTTTAACATTCCAAACACTAAGTGATATACCTCACCACTTCCTTCTTCATTCTTGGCTAATAATAATTCTTCTTGACTATTGTTAAAGTCTTTTGGTAACCAAGGTGACCTACATAAGGAACATTATGCATCTCTTGAAGTATAATTTTCTTCAAGTCACCTTCAATTGGTACATAAATTCTTCCCTTGAATTGAAGGACTCCATATTCAGGCAATGCATAATTGACAAATTTCAATGGCATGTTGCCCGACTGTAACATTGCCACCACTTGCAAATAGTGATCATCTCCCTTTGATGCTTCTTCTAAACTGATTGCTAAATCATACTTCCAATTACTGATAGTTGAAACTTGCATTAGTTGACCTCTTATGCTGAGTGCATCATTTGCACTATTCTCCTTTCCTGTTTATGTACTTTATTTCAAAATTGAATTTTTAGAAGCTCAGTCCATCTGGCTTGCCTTACATTCAGATGAGGTTGGTCAAATAAATATTTTAAGTTGTAATTGACCATCTTCAACTCGATCTTGTTCCCCAGGAGATAATTCCTCCACATTTGGAGCACATGAACTATAGCGGCTAACTCCAAATCACGAGTAGCATAGTTCTTCTTGTACTCCTTCAACTTCCATGATTCATAGCAAATCACATTCCCATCTTGCAACATAACTCCACCGAGTCCTTCCATTGATGCGTCGGTGCAAACCACATACTCCTTTTTGGGATTTGGAATTTTTAACTCTGGAGCACATGTGAGCAACTCTTTTAGGAGTTGGAAGTTATCTTCACACTTCTAATCCCATATAAATATTACAACTTTCTTTTGCAAAGATGTAATAAGATTTTCTATCCGAGAGAAGGCTTCTATAAACCTTCTATAGTAACATGCTAGTCCCATGAAATATCTGACCTCTGTCACATTTCTGGGAGTAGGCCATTCTTTAATTTCTTTTATCTTAGGAGGATCACTGCTACAGCTTCCTCAGAGATGATGTGACCCAAATATGACATCTGCTTTTGATAGAAGGAACACTTGCTAAACTTAGCATATAATCGGTTCTCCCTCAAAACATGTAGAGTAATCTCACGATGCTCTTCATGCTCTTCTTCCAATTCAGATTAAACCAAAATGTCATATAAGAAGAATATGATGAATTTGTATGAGAACTCTTTGAACACACCATGCGTCAAGAAAATAAAGGTTGTTGGCGCATTTGTTAACCCAAGGTGTACCACAGTGTATTCATAATGTCCGTGCTTGGTCCTATCTTACTGATGTCTTCATCCTTTATGTGTACTTGGTGATATCCATACCTTAAATTAATTTTTGAGAACACCCTTTCCCATCTCAGTTGATAAAATAGGTTGTCAATCCTCGATAATGGATACCTATTCTTGATGGTGGCTTTATTCATATATCAATAATCCACACATAATCTTAGTGTGCCATCTTTATTTCTTACAAACAATGTTGGAGCTTCCCAAGGCATATATAACCCTTCTCCAACAACTACTCCAATTGCATCTGCAATTCCTTTAATTGCGGAATGCTCATCCTATAAGGGCTATTAGACACTGACACCACTCTAGGCACCAAGTTGATTTTAAAATCAATGTCTTGATTAGGTGGAATCTTGGGAACACCTTGGAATACGCCCTCAAATTCACTTATCACTTGAATTTATCCTGCATGCGATTATGTTTTAGCTGGAAACTCGTCAACGCGAATCGCATAAAGATGGCACCCCTTTCTCAGATATGTCTTCATTTGCACAACCGAAATTTGTCTTACTAAAACATGTATGGGAATTTATTTAATCCAAACAATGTTACCATCCTCATCTAGGAAAGTAACAGTTTTACTATCATAATCAAGTATCACATGATGTGAATCCATCCAGTCCATTCCAAGCAACAAGTTGTACGATCCCATAGGAATCACATCCAAATTAGACTTGGTCTGAAATCCATTCATTATAAATGAATAGTCTTTAACCACATATGTGATTTTTCTTCTAATTCTTGTAGATAACTGCACCAACCTATGCTTAGGAAGCTTACTCCTCAATAACTTGCATTTTTCAACCAAATTTGCATTTATATAATTGAAAGAAGCTTCATAATCAATCATAATTGAGATTGGTAAATTATTTAATTACCTTTAATTTCAATCATTGAATACTGACGATCCACTTGATGATTGTCCAAAGTTGAATAGATTTAGGGAATGCTTCGAGCTACATCTCCCATTGAAGATGCTTCTCTCACATGATACACTCTAACATCTCTGCTCTTCTTCTTATGATCATTACTGAGGTAGTGGTCTCCTCCACATCTCTAGCATTTGACTTGTCTTGGCCTCTTAAATCTCATAGGTTTAATCACCCTTGATTCATCCTTCATAGTGGGTTGTTTCAAAGAGTTATACTACATTTGCTTATTACCCATGGAGTTAAATCCCTTTCTCCTCTGATCTTGTTTATCCTTTAGTTTACCCTTCCATCTCTTATGCACATCCTGCCTATTCTTACCCTACTCATACAGATATTTAGCCTTTTGTATGCATTCCTTCAAGATACAAGGCTCGTTATATGTAATGTGGTCCTTGTATAATGTTATTAAACCACTGAGGAAATAGTGGATCTTCACCTTTTCCTACTGGATGAAACCCACATAACTTAACAGCTCCCGGAACCTCTTCTCATATTCTTCCATTATCATATTCCCAAGTCCGAGTTCAAAGAATTCAAGCATTTTCTTGTCATAGTACTGCTGGGATAGGTATTCATGCTTAAAATACCTCTGGAATCTCCTCCAAGAGATTTTCTTTTCATCTAGACTTTCTACTTGCTTCCCTTGTTGCCACCACCGACATGCCTTTCCCTAGAGGTTATAAATGGAAATCCTAGCTTCTTTATTATTTGAATAATCACGCAATTGCAGGCACTGCTTCATCTCTAGAAGCCAAATATCTGCAACTTCTGTCACATGCCGCAATTTTGCAAAAATAATATTATCTTACTTGATTTTATTTAAGACATTATGTTAAGTTGTAATTGATGACTCAACAGAGTCAAGGATATTGAATGTAATTCTGAATATTTTAATTATAAATAAATAAAAGTGGAGACAACAGCTTAGGAGAGCTGTTAAAAGAGTGTTTACTGGTCAAGTTGGTGGAGGAGACTGGGTGGAGAGCAAACAAACAAGTGGCAGCATCCTCAAACCTCTTCCAACTGTTGCAGGTGGCAACCTCCCTATGTTTGGGGTCATGATCCCCCAAGAAAGTGGGATCAGAGCAGGTGGCTCAATTAATGACAACTGACCCAAAAGACCTAGACAATCTTTATAAAAATGCCCATTGAAGAGAGCTGGGGCTGCTCATTCTAGAGAAGTATTCATTCAGGTGAATGTACTTAAGAGAAATTCAATGGTGAGGGAATTTGTGGAAAGAGTTTTAGGGGTTAATTGCTAAGTGATCTAGTGCAACTTTTCAGCTGAAGGATCTTACTGTTGAGTGCAGAGTGATTATTGAGTCATTGGACTAGTCTATTGTTTGCTTGCTCCACCAGTTCTCAACCAAGGAGACTAGGAACAAGCTTGGGGGTCCTGAGGAGACATTGTTTGAGCGCTCTCCAGGAGTTGGTAGGGAGGAACGACCTCCTAACGCTGTTGTTGTCTAGCTTAATTAGGTTCTACAGTCTTTTTGTTTTACTGTGTTAGATGGTTAAATGTGAGTCTGACTGATTAATGAATGTTAAATGTTTAGTTGTGAACTGTTAGAGTTAGTAATCTTTTAGTTTATTGAAAGAATGAATCTAAAATAGATGAAAAATAATCCTAGCCTGTGTTTTTCCACATCTGGAAGGACCATACCATACTCCAGCACAGGCAGTGTATTTAAAATAGATGAAGGATATGATAGGAATCTGAAATGAATAGATGTATTATACAATTCATAATATCAGAGTGTTTTATTTCTGTATGTAGATTATTATCATAAAAGAATAATGACCTGTCTATCCATGTTTATCGTTTAACCAACTTATTTATGTAAGTATACTGGAAAAGAAAGAGCAATAACTCAGCACAGGTAGAAGGATCATTATATTAATAAAATACTCTAATAGAAAATAGGTTATGCTTGCACACAGTACATTATTCTTCTTATTGAATTTAAAACATGCAGGAGGGTAAAACGATGTTATGCTTTAGATATATTTCTCTGTATTTTATTTATTAACTTGTTGCTTATGCATTAGAAGAAATACAACTAAACTACTTGTTTACTTTCAGTTCAAACAAAGGCATAAATTAATAAGTATATAGTTTATTTAGTAATCATAATAGTCTAAGACTATCAGATACTATTAACTCAGGAAAACGATATGAAAAATAATTTTTGTATTAAGAAGAAACTTTTTTAAAATATCTAAGTTCTTCTATCATTTCCCTTTTATCATTTCAATAGATAAAACAACAAGAATATGATAATGACCAACATATACATAAATGTATATTTATAAAAAGACTGTTTCTTTTAACTTTTACAAACAGGATATACCTGTAAAAGCAAATAACAGGGTCAAAACCCTAAATATATATTACAATTACAAATGACAAAGCATTGAAGTTCTAATCCAAATTATTTGGATTATTTAATTAATAAACAACTAGGCTATTATAAATTATTTACAGTCCTTCAAGGACAAACAAAAAGACATTGGTAATATAATAAACTGGAAATTTCCACAACACATTTGTAATACTAGTTAAAAACTAAATTAATAAAGTAACAGAACTTGTAAAAAAAATGGAATAATTTGTTTTAAAACAAGGGTTTCCTACAGGAAAACCCTAGCTCGTATTTCCGAGCAAAATGAGCAAAATTTATGAATTAACCATGACGAGTGACAGTCTTAATCCTTTAACAAAAATCTTTTATAAAATATATTAAACAGTAGCAATATTCATTCACAGTCAAATAGGGTTAAAACCCTAAGTACACAGAGCATCAAATAGTAACTTTGTAAACTGAGTCCAAGCTCGAAGATAGAACAGAAGTAATAAAACTATTGTTTTATATCATTAAGCCATAAGGCTGAACACTGAAGACCAAATACATTGCTCAGCTCAAGGCCGAGTCTACCCATCGACTAGTGAGGGTTTGAAGGCTAGTTAAAAATAGTAACGACCTTAAATGGAGGCTGCATAGTTAATGGAGAGCCTAGAAAAGCTTCCCCAGCTCAGGTTTACTCCAAACAACAACCCTGATACAAGTAGGGCAAGAACCCAACATTTGACCACAGGGCTTACCCATAAAGAGCCACGGCGTTGAAGACAACCGATGTACCTTTCTCCAGGATGGATGTGTGTAGTCTCAAGCCCCTGCAAGGAGTTTCCATCACAAGGTGTCAATATACAAAGTACTTAAAATATTATACACCCTACTATAAAATAATAACACATGCTGTATGATAAAATTTACGCATAATAATTTACCTGTTACTGAGTGTCAAACAATATTGTGGAAAGACTGTCAACCATAGCAATGAGTGCTCATAGTTTTCCAAACCCTTTGACGAAGGCAAGCACTCTCAAACAGTTTTTAAACTCATAGCTTTCGCACAACAGTAACCGTTAAGGAAGGAGAAAAATGGAGTATAGGCAGGTCGCAAACCAAATACAACGAAACCAGCAAGCTCTTGCAAGATAAAAAATCACGACTACAAAGAAATGGCTTTAGAACTAAGCACCAACAACTACAACAGTAGACACTCCAATCTCGGAGCAATTTGGGACAAGGAAGAACCCACGACCGCCATGAGAAGCTTGCAGAGCAGCCGAAGGCCAGCATAAATTGCGGGGAAAGAATGACAAGGTATTAGGGTTGTAGAAGTTTTATATTCTCCATTTATGGCTAAGAGATGACCACGTGTCTCAAGAAAAATCAAACCATGTGTGGGTCGAGTTCCATAGTCCCTGCATTGCAAATATTTTTTCCAATAATTTAAAACAATGATTCTATCATACGATGCATAAAACTATATTATATGCTTGTGATCATGTCATAATTCAATATAATTGCTTATCATATGGTTTGATATTTTATCATGGCATTAGGGTAACGACATTATATTAACGTTGACTTAACAAAAAGAATCACCTTTTAAACTTTGGTTATCCCGATAACAGTATTGTATAGGAATTATGTTATCTTATGTCTGTTATATTGTAATATTGATATCACTATTTTGGATATTTGGTAAACCATGTTTCATTAACGTCGACCCTTGTAAATATAGTAACCATTTGTTATATGGAAGAGTCCAAGTTGAATGGTTTAAAACCATCGAACAACTTTAGTGTCTATATTCAAATACATTGTGTTCTACGCATAGTTATACTCTTTTAAAACAACAATTCAAGTTGTGATAGTTTATAAAAGTTACATAGCATAGTAAAGAGTAGAATCATGAACTATTTACAAGATTAACCTTGTATTAGACTTGTATGTCTATAAACAAAATAGTTTATGTATGATCTTAAACCCTGTAAAAACCAACGAATCAATGGTAGTAAACTACAAAGTTGACTAGTATAGTAATATAATACTTATTCTTTTACATAGTTCAGATCGATGAGACTTTAATAGAATTTGGTTGTTTCTTAATTTGCCAGTAATTTACCATGTCTATATTTGGTAGATGGGTTTTATACTTATACATAATACTGGAGGTTATCATGGGATAGAAGGTTGACTTTTATAGAAAACATCAACCTTCGAAACTGTTTGTAGACAGTAACTTAATGCAAGAAAAGTATTATAGAAATAATAAGAATTGCAATGGAACGATCTTACTCGAATCTATAATCAATAGAACCACATGGTTTGACGTAAATTTAAGAAGTATAGGCAGACAATGTTTTCATGTGAAAAGACACTATTGTTTTTACACTAATCAAACTTATAATGTCAAGAAGTTACAGGCTGTAAGTTTCCCTACCGAAGATAAATATCGAGCAGCTTGATACTCAAGTAAGTAGTATGATAATGTATAACAACCAAAAGTACAATCAGTATAACGTTGCAAGATATACATATAAAAGTAGAAGTTACTAAACAACTAAGATTACAAGTTTAGAGCCACACTAAGTATCCTTACTGTTGCTATGTATGATTAAGAAAGAAACTCAATCATTTGAACTTCGTTTACGAGAAAAACTGAAGAAAGCAAACTGTTTTTACCGCACAGAAGTTGTATGGAATTTAGCAGCTTATTTACTAAGCTTATTATTTACAAATAAAAACACTTCTGGATACTTTATGAAATTAAAAACGTTACTCGTTCGATCGTACCTGTAAACCTGTAAGATTTAGTAAACTTTCTACATTAGCATAAATGCTAAGTAAGCCCAGAGTTCAAAGTTAGATTCCACCTACTTGTCATAAAGAAAACTCATCAGTAAACTGAAATAAAACAATACACAAGTAAACCTTATTCATGTTACAAAAAGGAAACTGCTTAGTTAACGTAATTGAGATTATGTAATACTAATCATTTGACTGTTCCTATTACTACTAACCATTAGCTATTAGTAAACCGCAGTTTCAGCATTTTATGGTATCTCAAAATTTTAAATTTTTATGAAAATTTGGGGTTTTGACATGTGGTATCAGAGCACAAGGTTCAAACACTAGGCCTTGATGAAGCCCAACTAGCTTTTATGAAACAGTAAATTGAATTATTATGCTAATGTATTTTCTTTTAAATGTTATTCAACAGAGAAATTGTTTTCTGAAGTTTAACAAACAGGTATGGAAATGCTGGAAGAATATGCAGAGGAGGAATCTCTAGTTACTGAACCAGGAAAATTACTAAGAGATCCTATACCAGAGGATTTAACTACCAATTCCTCAGAATTTTTACAAATTGTAAAAGACCTAAAATCTGAAATGGAGTCTGTAAAGCGAGAGAATGAAAGGATTCTGAGGGCTCAGGAGGAGCTGAATCAGATCCTAACTGAAAAGTTTCAAACTGAGGGTAGGGGTAGAAGAACTAAATTAGAAGATACAAGTCATCAACATAAATCTAAAAAGATGAATTATACTAAAAATGAAAGTAGTTCATCTTCAGAGGTGTTTGGTGAACAACGAAATTTCCATTCTACTAGTGATAGTAGTGATGATAATCATTACACTAAAAAGAGGAAATACAAACCTTATGAGGAAATTTCTGGGGAATTCAAAAAGATAAAACCACCAACATTCAATGGAGAGACTGAGAAGGGGGAGGAAGCAGAATCCTGGTTATCTGGGATGAAAAAGTACTTCCAAATATATAACTATTCTAACCAGTTAAAGGCTAGAATGGCTATCTACAACCTCTCGGGAAAGGCTGACATTTCGTGGCAGGACTTGAAGAGAGTTAAGGGAATAAAAGAAAAGAATGTGAATTGGAGTACCTTCAAGAGGTACTTTAAAAAGAAATTTCTGTCCGAGCAATACTATGAAGAGAGAGAAAAATGATTTTATGAGCTTAAATTAAGATCAATGACAATGAAAGATCTAAACAACAAAATTTTAAGTCTACTTAGGTATGTGCCATACCTTGTAGATGAGAAACCAAAGGTACAACGATTCCTTAGCTGTATACCTTATCATATTAAGGACATAATTGAATATGACAATCCAAAGACTTTGGAATAAGCTATGGGGAAAGCTAACTTCTGTTTTGAACAGAATCAAAAGAAGGAAAGCTTGGCCAATTGGAAAGCCAAGAAAAATAATAACCAGTATGAACAAAAGAAGAAGGACTTTGTGCCCAACAGAAATTCTAAGAACAATAAGACCATAAATTATCCTAATAATAAGAACTTCCAAGGAAATAAGAATAATTCTCCAAACAATCAGAATAATTCCAATGGTAAAGAATTTGCTAATAACCATGGTAATTATACCAAGAACTTTGAGCGCAAAGAACCTATAAAGTGCTAGGAGTGTAATGGCCCACACTATGCTTCAGTCTGTCCTAATCGCAAAAAGACTGTTAGCAATATTCATACCATACAGGAGGAGATGACTGTTGGGGAATTAGTGAGGACCATGCCCAGAATCAACGCAGCCTTGGAGAATCGACAAGCAGAATATCAGACTTCCATGGTGGAAGTAGAAGGTATGATAAATCAAACCCCTGTAACTATTTTGATTGATCCAGGAGCTAGTCTTAGTTATATTGCACCTAAAATGGTAGAAAAATGTAAGTTACTTGTTGAAAATTTTGAGAATTCTTGGTTGGTTCAGTTAGCCACTGGTGCTAAAAGAAAGGTAACTTGTTTTGTAAAAAAATGTGCAGTAGTTATGGATCATTTTGAAACTGTTGTAAAGCTTAATATATTGCCTCTTGGTTCTTATGATTTATTGATTGGTATGGACTGGTTAAACCAACATAGGGTAATTTTAAATTGTTATGATAAAACCTTCACATGTTTAAACAGTGATGGAAAACCAGTAAGTGTAAAGGGAATCCTTAGAAAAACCACCATAAGGCAGATTTCTGCTCTACAGCTTAAGAGAGCTGTTAGGAAGGGATGTAAAGCTTATGCAGTAACAATAACTGATGAGGAGAGTCTAATTAAGATAGATAAGATAAAATTGGAAGACATACCAGTATTAAGAGAATATGTTAATGTATTCCCTGAAGAAATTCCAGGACTACCTCTGAAAAGGGAATTGGATTTCACCATTGAGCTAGTACCTGTTGCAGTACTTAGCTCAAAGGCCCCTTATCGAATGAACATACTTGAACTTAATGAATTAAAATCCTAATTAAAAGAACTAATTCATAAAAAGTATATTCGACCTGGTGTGTCTCCCTGGGGGGCACCTGTCATCTTCGTTAAGAAAAAAGACGAAACCATGCGACTTTGCATAGATTACCGTCAGTTGAATAAGATGACCATTAGAAATTGATACCCGTTGCCCCGTATAGATGATCTGTTTGATCAACTACGTGGAGCCACGATGTTTTTAAAAATAGATTTAAGGTCTAGATATCATCAAGTTAGGATTAAAGATGAAGACATCTTTAAGACAACCTTTAGAACTCGATATGGCCATTACGAGTTTGTCGTTATGCCATTCGGGCTTACTAATGCTCTAGCTGTTTTCATGTGTTTAATGAACAACGTTATGCATAAGTATTTAGATAATTTGTAGTCGTGTTCATCGACGACATTTTAATTTATTCAAAATTGAGGAAGAACATAAAGAAAATTTAAAAATTGTTTTGCAAGAGTTACGAGAGCATCAACTCTTTGCAAAGTTTAGTAAATGTGATTTCTTCAAGGATAAGATTCAATATTTAGGTCATGTGGTGACCAAGGAAGGGATTTCAGTAGATCCCGAGAAGATAAAAGCAATCAAATATTGGCCAGTTCCTAAGGATGTAACGGATGTTCGATCTTTCATGGGCATTACCGGTTACTACCAGAGGTTCATTGAAGGATTTTCGAAGATCATGAATCCGATAACTTCTTTGCAGAAGAAAGGAAAGAAGTTTGATTGGAACCAGAAATGCGAAGAAAGCTTTAAAAAGTTAAAAACTTTATTAACCAGCGCACCTATTTTAAGAATAGTTGATTCTAATAAAGAATTTATATTGTGCACTGACGCCTGCAATGATGGCTTAGGTGGTGTTCTGACTTAAGAAGGGCATGCTATTGCCTATGAGTCAAGAAAATTAAAGATTCATGAAAAGAATTATGCAACTTATGATCTGGAATTATCCGCTGTTATACATGCTCTAAAGATGTGGTGACATCACCTAATTCGCAGAAAATTTATTTTAATGACTGATAATAAAGGATTAAAGTATCTGTTAGATCAGCCTAATTTAAATGCCAGACAAGCTAGGTGGCTAGCTTTTCTAAGTCAGTATGATTTCTAAATTCAGTACATTAAAGGTAAAGAAAATAAAGTTGCTGATGCATTAAGTAGGAATGCAAGGCTGAATTTTGCAGCAGCTATCAACACTTATACTACAGATTTGGATGAATAGCTTAAAGAAGGAATAGAACAAGATGAAATTTACCAAAGTTTACAAGCTAAAACTAAAGAAAATCCAACAAAAAGCTTAAGTAAAGGGTACAATTTAAATGCAAAAGAATTTTTACTATATAAAGACAGAATGTATGTACCTAACGTACCTAAAATTAAGCTGTTAATTTTGGATGAAATTTATAAAACTCCATACTCAGGTCATCCAGGCTATCAAAAGACTATAACTATGTTAAGAAAAGAATATTTTTGGCCAAATATGAAGAATGAAGTAGCATAATATATTGCTAAGTGTTTTGAATGTCAGTAGGTGAAAACTGAACATCAACACCCAGCTGGATTACTTCAACCATTACCCATTCCTAGCTGAAAATGGGAGATAATCAGTCTCGATTTTGTTATTGGACTACCTAGAAATCAGAGTTTAAATGACTCTATCATGGTAGTAGTAGATAAGTTAAGTAAAGCAGCTCACTTTATACCTGTTAAAACTACATATAAAGCTGCAAACATAGCTAATATCTTTTTAAAATAGATTTTTCAATTGCATGGAATATCGAAAGTAATAATCTCAGATAGAGATCCTAAATTTAAAGGAAATTTTTGGAATTCTCTATTTAAAGGATTGAACACTACATTAAATTTTAGTACTTCTTTCCATCATCAAACAGATGGACAAACTGAAAGAGTAAACCAAGTATTGGAAGATCTATTAAGAATGTATGTAAAAGACCAGCCAGGTAAATAGGAGGATTATTTGCATATGGTAGAATTGGCTTATAATAATAATTATCAGACATCAGCGAGATTTAGTCCTTTCGAAATTTTGTATGGACAGAAATGTAATATTCCTATCTCTTGGAGTAATCCGGTGGATAGATTAGTATTAGGTCCTGAATTGTTAAAGGAAATGGAAGAAATTGTAAAGCAGGTGCAAGGTAATTTGAAAGTTGCACAGGATCGGCAGAAAAGTCAAGCAGACTTAAAAAGAACTCCAAAGGAGTTTTAGGTAGGTGAACATGTGTTCATCAAGGTAAGGCCCAAAAAGAGCTCTCTGAGATTGGGAAGTTGTGAAAAACTAGCACCTTGTTACTGTGGAACATTTGAAATTCTGTGCAGGATTGGACAAGTAGCTTATCAATTAGCATTACCACCCAATTTAAGAGTACATAATGTTTTTCTTATTTCTGTATTAAAGAAATATGTTCATGATGCTACTCATGTTGTTAACTAGAATGATGTACAGGTGGAACTAGAAGGAGATTTTCTGGTGGAATCGGTCTGTATCCTCAGGCGGAGGGAGATCATAGTTCAGAATTGTACCATTGGACAGGTAAAGGTGCAATGGAAGCACCTTAGTCCAGAAGAAGCCACCTGGGAATTGGAAAGCAATATGCAAGATGCATATCCAATTCTGTTCCAGGGGATTTCTGAAGATGAAGAATAAATAACATCAAGGATGATGTTATGTTCTAAGGGGGTGTGTATGTCACATGCCCCAATTTTGCAAAAATAATATTATCTTATTTGATTTTATTTAAGACATTATGTTAAATTTTATGTTAAGTTGTAATTGATGACTCAGCAGAGTCAAGGACATTGAATGTAATTCTGAATATTTTAATTATAAATAAATAAAAGTGGAGACAACAGCTTAGGAGAGCTGTTAAAAGAGTGTTTACTGGTCAAGTTGGTGGAGGAGACTAGGTGGAGAGCAAACAGACAAGTGGCAGCATCATCAAACCTCTTCCAACCGTTGCAGGTGGCAACCTCCCTACATTTGGGGTCATGATCCCCCAAGAAAGTGGGATCAGAGCAAGTGGCTCAATTAATGACAACTGATCCAAAAGACCTAGGCAATCTTTATAAAAATGCCCATTAAAGAGAGCTGGGGCTACTCATTCTAGAGAAGTATTCATTCAGGTGAATGTACTTCAGAGAAATTCAATGGTGAGGGAATTTGTGGAAAGAGTTTGAGGGGTTAACTGCTAAGTGATCTAGTGCAACTTTTTAGCTGAAGGATCTTACTACTGAGTGCAGAGTGATTATTGAGTCATTGGACTAGTCTATTATTTGCTCGCTCTACCAGTTCTCAGCCAAGGAGACCAGGAACAGCCTCAGGGGTCCTGAGGAGATGTTGTTTGAGCACTCTCCAGGAGTTGGTAGGGAGGAACGACCTCCCAACGATGTTGTTGTCCAGCTTAATCAGGTTCTACAGTCTTTTTGTTTGATTGTGTTAGATGGTTAACTGTGAGTCTGACTGATTAATGAATGTTAAATGTTTAGTTGTGAACTGTTAGAGTTAGTAATCTTTTAGTTTATTGAAAGAATGAATATGAAATAGATGAAAAATAATCCTAACTTGTGTTTTTTCACATCTGGAAGGACTAGACCGTACTCCAGCACAAGCAGTGTATTTAAAATAGATGAAGGATATGATAGGAATCTGAAATGAATAGATGTATTATACAATTCATAATATCAGAGTGTTTTATTTCTTTATGTAAATTATTATCAGAAAATAACAATGACCTGTTTATCCATGTTTATCGTTTAACCAGCTTATTTATGTAAGTATACTGGAAAAGAAAGAGCAATAACTCAGCACAGGTAGAAGGATCATTATATTAATAAAATAATCTAATAGAAAATAGGTTATGCTTGCACACAGTACATTATTCTTCTTATTGAATTTAAAACATGCAGGAGGGTAAAACGATGTTATGCTTTAGATATATTCTTTGTATTTTATTTATTAACCTGTTCCTTATGCAGTAGAAGAAATACAGCTAAACTACCTGTTTAATTTCAGTTCAAACAAAGGCATAAATTAATAAGTATATAGTTTATTTAGTAATCATAATAGTCTAAGACTAACAGATACTATTAACTTAGGAAAACGATATGAAAAATAATTTTGGTATTAAGAAGAAACTTATTTAAAATATCTAAGTTCTTCTATCATTTCCCTTTTAACATTTCAATAGATAAAACAACAAGAATACGATAATGACCAACATATACATAAATGTATATTTATAAAAAGAACTGTTTCTTTAACTTTTACAAACAAGATATACCTGTAAAAGCAAATAACAGGGTTGAAACCCTAAATATATATTACAATTACAAATGACAAAGCATTGAAGTTCTAATCCAAATTATTTGGATTATTTAATTAATAAACAACCAAGCTATTATAAATTATTTACAGTCCTTCAAGGACAAACAAAAATACATTGGTAATATTATAAACTGGAAATTTCCACAACACATTTGTAATACTAGTTAAAAGCTAAATTAATAAAGTAACCGAACTTGTAAAAAAAATAAATGGAATAATTTGTTTTAAAACAAGGGTTTCCTACAAGAAAACCCTAGCTCGTATTTCCGAGCAAAATGAGCAAAATTTAGAATTAACCATGACGAGTGACAGTCTAATCCTTTAAAAAAAATCTTTTATAAAATATATTAAACAGTAACAATATTCATTCACAGTCAAATAGGGTTAAAACCCTAAGTAGACAAAGCATCAAATAGTAACTTTGTAAACTAAGTCCAAGCTCGAAGACAGAACTGAAGTAACAAAACTATTGTTTTATATCATTAATCCATAAGGCTGAACACTGAAGACCAAATACATTGCTCAGCTTAAGGCTGAGTCTACCCATCGACTAGCGAGGGTGTGAAGGCTAGTTAAAAATAGTAACGACCTTAAATGGAGACTGCATAGTTAATGGCGAGCCTATAAAAGCTTCCCCAGCTCAGGGTTACTCCAAAAAACAACCCTGATACAAGTAGGGCAAGAACCCAACATTTGACCACAGGGCTTACCCGTAAAGAGCCACATCGTTTGAAGACAACCGATGTACCTTTATCTAGGATGGATGTGTGTAGTCTCAAGCCCCTGCAAGGAGTTTCCATCACAAGGTGTCAATATACAAAGTAATTAAAATATTATACACCCTACTGTAAAATAATAACACATGTTGTATGATAAAATTTACGCATAATAATTTACCTGTTACTGAGTGTCGAACAGTATTGTGGAAAGACTGTCAACCATAGCAACGAGTGCTCATAGTTTTCCAAACCCTTTGACGAAGGCAAGCACTCTCAAATAGTTTTTAAACTCACAGTTTTCACACAACAGTAACCGTTAAGGAAGGAGAAAAATGGAGTATAGGCAGGCCGCAAACCAAATACAACAAAACTAGCAAGCTCTTACAGAATAAAAACTCACGAATACAAAGAAATGGCTTTAGAACTAAACACCAACAACTACAGCAGTAGACACTCCAATCTCGGAGCAATTTGGGACAAGGAAGAACCCACGGCCGCCATGAGAAGCTTGCAGAGTAGCCAAAGGCCAGCATAAACTGCGGGGAAAGAATGACAAGGTATTAGGGTTGTAGAAGTTTTATATTCTCCATTATATGGCTAAGAGATGACCACGTGTCTCAGGAAAAATCAAACCATGCGTGGGTCGAGTTCCATAGTCCCTGCATTGCAAATATTTTTTCCAATAATTTAAAACAATGATTCTATCATACGATGCATAAAACTATATTATATGCTTGTGATCACGTCGAAATTCAATATAATTGCTTATCATATGGTTTGATAGTTTATCATGGCATTAGGGTAACAACGTTATATTAACGTTGACTTAACAAAAAGAATCACGTTTTAAACTTTGGTTATCCCGATAACAATGTTGTATAGGAATTATGTTATCTTATGTCCATTATATTGTAATATTGATATCACTATTTTGGATATTTGGTAAACCATGTTTCATTAACGTTGACCCTTGTAAATATAGTAACCATTTGTTATATGGAAGAGTCCAAGTTGAATGGTTTAAAACCATCGAACAACTTTAGTGTCTATATTCAAATACATTATGTTCTACGCATAGTTATACTCTTTTAAAACAACAATTCAAGTTGTGACAGTTTAAAAAGTTCCATAGCATAGTAAAGAGTAGAATCATGAACTCTTTACAAGATTAACCTTGTATTAGACTTGTATGTCTATAAACAAAATAGTTTATAAACAAAATAGTTTATGTATGATCTTAAACCCTGTAAAAACCAACGAATCAATGGTAGTAAACTATAAAGTTGACTAGTATAGTAATAGAATACTTTTATGAATTCTTTTACATAGTTCAGATCGATGAGACTTTAATAGAATTTGGTTGTTTCTCAACTTGACATTTGCCAGTAATTTACCATGTCTATATTTGGTAGATGGGTTTTATGCTTATACATAATAATGGAGGTTAGCATGGGATAGAAGGTTGACTTTTATAGAAAACATTAACCTTGGAAACTGTTTGTAGACAGTAACTTAATGCAATAAAAGTATTATAGAAATAATAAGAATTGCAATGGAACGATCTTACTCGAATCTATAATCAATAGAACCACATGGTTTGATGTAAATTTAAGAAGTATAGGCAAACAATGTTTTCATGTGAAAAGACACTATTGTTTTTACACTAATCAAACTTATAATGTCAAGAAGTTACAGGCTGTAAGTTTCCCTACTGAAGATAAATATCGAGCAGCTTGATACTCAAGTAAGTAGTATGATAATGTATAACAACCAAAAGTACAATCAGTATAACGTTGCAAGATATACATATAAAAGTAGAAGTTACTAAACAAGTAAGATTACAAGTTTAGAGCCACAGTAAGTATCCTTGCTGTCACTACGTATGATTAAGAAAGAAACTCAATCATCTGAACTTCGTTTACGAGAAAAACTGAAGAAAGCAAACTGTTTTTCCCTCACAGAAGTTGTATGGAATTTAACAGCTTATTTACTAAGCTTATTATTTGCAAATAAAAACACTTCTGGATACTTTATGAAATTAAAAAAAATCGTACCTCTAAACCTGTAAGATTTAGTAAACTTTCTACATTAGCATAAATGCTAAGTAAGCCCAGAGTTCAAAGTTAGATTCCACCTACTTGTCATAAAGAAAAATCATCAGTAAACTGAAATAAAACAATACACAAGTAAACCTTATTCATGTTACAAAAAGGAAACTGCTTAGTTAACGTAATTGAGATTATGTAATACTAATCATTTGACTGTTCCTATTACTGCTAACCATTAGCTGTTAGTAAACCGTAGTTTAAGCATTTTATGGTATCTCAAAATTTTAAATTTTTATGAAAATTTGGGGTTTTGACAACTTCCCTAGGGTTTTCTCTATCAAAGGTGGTAGGTGTAAGTGTTATGAGCTCACCCTAAAGTGCATTTCCATCGTTCTTTCTATTTTGGTGTCTTCTAGGATAATGATCATACTGTATTTCAATATCCTCATCCCCATGATGACTCGAGTTTAGGGAAAAACTATGTGGAGAAGATACATAAATCCATAGATAATCAACACAAGAAACTCGACGACATGAAGAGGAAACAACTAGGTCACATCGAAGACAAGATGTAGGAGCATTGTGATCGTGGTAGTGAAAACAATGATAAAACAAACATAGTTAACCTTTCGAGCCTTAGTTTAGAACCCCCTGCCAAAAAAGTTCTCAAATATGGTATAAATTTTTTCATTGTACCCAACATGTTACCTTTTGAAGAATTTATATACAACATAGAGAATGTCATAAAATATCTCCCCATAGACATGGTTGAAGCCATTATACAAGAATGCATAGTAACATTAAGAAAATCCAGATTACCTAGAAAGAGTATTAGCAATGAAGAGGTCACAACTTTAAAAGGATTGGGATCCGACAAGACATTAAAATCCTAAAAGCCGACAAAGAAAATTCTAATGAGCACCGAGGATTACAACAACAAAAATGTTGGAACATTTGACAAATAATGGAAGCTATAAAATGCTAAGGAAGGATCCAAGTAATAAGATTATGAGAGAGGTTTCCCATGCCATAAAATCCTCAGTAGATAATGAAATGAAAATGATACTCACCCTTGAAAGTTGTATCGTACCAAGAATTTATGGTTTGCCAAATATTCATAAAGATAACATCCCACTCAAACATATTGTAAATACAATAGGATCCCCTACATATATTTTGGCAAAAAGTTTGTCAAATAACCTAAACAATTAGAAGTTAGAAAAATGACATATTGGCAAGTTTTGACATCATTTTAATATACACCAAAATACCAAATGAGGATTCTGTTAAAATCACTGAAGTATTAACCGATGGGGATACTTCTTATTTGGTAGGAGTTTGTCTGAAATCCACTTATTTCACCTTCCATGGAAGCTTTTATGAAAACATTGAAGGAGTGGCAATGGGATCTCCTCTGTCACCAATAGTGGCCAACCTATACATGGAACACTTTGAGAAACATGCACATGGCTCATTTTCTCTAAAATCCAAAAAATGGAGAAGATTCATAGATGACACCAACTTTTAGTGGCCTGATGGAAGAGAGAAATTAAACGAATTTTTGAGTCATTTAATTAACTAACATTAAAGCATTAAGTTCATAGTGGATATTGAAGAGAATAGTTGCATACCTTTCCTAGATGTCCTCATCACTAGAAAATATGATGGAAACCTCTCACACCATGTTTACAGGAAACTCGCTCATACTGATCGCTACTTACATGCCAACTATCATCATATTTCTTTCCAAAAAGGAGTGGTTAACACCCTAGTGACTAGCGCTCTAATAATCTCAAACAAAGAGCACGTGAAGCATGAATTGAGCCATCTAGCGAATACCACTTTGAAGATGAATATAAGGTCAACATTTTCAACAAGATTGTGATGAAGGAGAGAAGAACCAAGACTAGAAGAAAGAGTGAAACTCAGAGCAAGAGAATCTATCTTACTTATATCAAGGGAACATCATAAAAACTAGCAAGAAAATAAATACATGAGACATCAATGCAACATTTTGTCTGTTAGTTTTTCAACATTAATCTAGCATTATTAGGATATTTAACTGAGAGAATAACAAGTACAACAATCAAGCACAAGAGACAATGAACATAGTGTTTTTCCTTGGGGAAACCATAAAGGAGAAAACCCTGCAACTTCCTCAGAGATAAAATCAACACCAAAATAGTAAGTGATCTCCCGACAACAGTAATCTTCTTCTTATCTAGCCCCAGTGTCTTCTCCTTCCTCAACTATGTGCTACACTTGAGTGTAAATGAGTTGTGTGATAAATAGAGACTCCAATTCTCTATTTATACTAATCCCAACATGACTAAAACCCTACTAGCGCCGACCTCTACTAGGAGAGTCTAATAACCCTAGTGCCCCGGAACTGCGGGGACTTTAATCGGAGGGTTACTCACTATGACTTGAGATGACTTGTTTACATTATTGATCCTCCCGATCGGAACATCGGGGCATGACAATATGACTCAATTACATTATAGATACATCTCGGAATAAACATCGGGTTACAATACATAAGATACATAGATGAATACATTCCGAAGTTACAAATACATCAACACTCCCTCTTAACTAGGAAGGTATTCTTTCGACACAATTTTCAGCACTGGTCTTCTTCTCTGTATCAGCTGGATCATCTTGTCATCTGCATCTCAATTCTTCTGAGTCTTCAAGTCATCTTTGTCTTCAAGTCATCTTCATCTTCAGATCTGGATCATCATGGGACATCATCACTGGATCTGAATCATCACTCGATCTAGATCATCACTAGGCATCATCACTGGATCTGGATCATCACTGCTGGATCATCACTGGCTATAATCACTGGATCTGGATCATCACGGGTGCTATCTCATGATTCTTCTCGTCACAGGAATTTCTATAGAGCCAGCCCTTTTTCATGCTGGTTGTAGGCCTAGCCTCCATGTAGGTCTTCTTCAGCACTTATATATGATCAACACATGATCGAAGAAAGGCTCATCATTTCTATGTGATCAAAACATGATCGAACATAGATACTGCACTTACATATGATCAACACATGATCGAAGAATGGCACGCCCAACACTTACATCTGACCTACTCGTCACAAAGGCACGCCCATCACTCACATCTAATCATGTAGGAACTAATCCTATAATCATATCAAAAAGGCCTAGCACTTACATCTGATCAACACATGATCAAAGAAAGGATTCAACATCTCTATCTAATCAACACATGATCGAAGATAGATACTACACTTACATCTAATCAACACATGATGCGAATAAAGGCACTGCACTTACATCTGATCAACACATGATGCGAAGAAAGGCACAACACTTATATCTGATCAACACATGATGCGAAGAAAGGCTCTGCACTCACATCCACCCAGGCGGGAAAACATCCTGCTCACAATGATGGAAGGGCTTGCACTCATATCTGATCATGAGGGAACACATCCCAGCAATCATATCAGAATGGCCCCCAGTCCTCCTCGACTGAGCTACCTGGTAATTGACCAGGTGCCTCCATTCTCCTAGAGAATGGCAGCTGCCCTTACATCTGACCTACTCGTCGAAATGGACAACACTCACATCTGACATGGAAGGAACTTAATCCTTTAGCCATGACATAATGGTTCAACCCTTACATCTGATCAAGTGGGAACACATCCTTCTGTCACATCAGAATGGCTACTCAGTCCTAGACTGAGTGTTCCTGGTAACTGACTAGGTGCCTCATTCCTAGAATGGCAATTGCCCTTATATCTCTCCTACTTGATAGAATAGCCAGCACTCATATCTGACATGGAAGGAACGAATCCTCTCACCATGACAGAATGGCTCAGCCCTTACATCTGACCATGGAAGGAACCAATCCTCTCACCATGTCAGAATGGATCTGGATCTCATCATTTTCTCTTGGAGGAGACCTCGATCTGGAGAACACCAAGCTTCTCCCTGAAGTACTCAAACTTCAGCCTAGCCAATGGATTCGTCAATACATTAGCTATCTGTTCCTCCGTCGCAACATACTGGAGCTTCACTGCTCCCCTCTGCACCATATCCCTGATATAGTGATACTTGATCTCGATATGCTTCGACTTTTCATGAAACACGCAAGTCTGGTTGTCACAATGTATACAAGTAGCATCCAACTAGAGATCAAATATATCAGACAATAGCTTCCGTAGCCATATTGCCTCAGAACTAGCTGAACAAGATATGACATAATCTGCTTCAACTGTACTCAGTGCCACACAGGATTGCTTCCTGCTAAACCAAGAGATCACACCTGATCCCATACTGAAGCAACACCCTGAAGTGCTCTTCCTATCAATGGCACTGCCTGCCCAATCTGAATCAACATAACCCTCCAGGTTAATCTTTTGATTCGCATCGTACTTGAGCCCATAATCAACTGTACCCTTCAGGTACCTCAAAATATGCTTTGCAGCAATCAAGTGAACATTTCTCGGATCTGTCAAGAACTGGCTCAAGGTGTTCACAACAAAGCAAATATCTAGTCTCGTGTTCGTCAGATATATCAATGACCGAATCATCTGACGATACATCGTAGCATCAACCGATTCTGATGAAGCTCGTTCAATAGCTTCAGGTTCGATGCCATAGGTGTGGCCATAGTCTTGTAGTCCATCATCCCAAACCTCTTCAGGATCTCTACTGCATACTTCCCTTGTCTAAGGAAGATTCCATATGTACTCTGCCACACCTCCATACCTAGAAAGTAATGCATCATCCCCAAGTCCTTCATTTCAAACTCAGCAGCAAGCTTTCTCTTCGTATCAACAATCAACCGATCCATACCTGTCACAAATAGATCATCTACATATAGTAGAAGCATCACTGGGTTGCCATCTTCAACCTTGTAGTAAAGGTTGGAATATACTTTACTCTTGGTAAATCCCAAACTGGATAGAAAGCTATCAATTCTTCTGTACCAGGTCCTAGGTGCCTGTTTCAAACCGTATAGGGCTTTCTTCAATCTGCATACATGAGACTCTCTGTCATGTGTCTCAAAACCGAGTGGCTGTTCTACATACACTTCCTCTTCCACTACACCATTCAAGAAAGCAGCCTTGACATCCATCTCATGTATCTTCCATTTCATTACTGTAGCTAGAGCAAGTACTGATTTGATGGAAGTGTATCTGGCTACAGGTGCAAAGGTTTCTTCATAGTCTATTCCTTATTTCTGAGAGAAACCCCGATCTACAAATCTTGCTTTATACTTTTCAATGCTACCGTTTGCAGCATGCTTGATCTTGTAGATCCATTTGGAAGTTACAACTGACTTCCCTTTTGGTCTTGGGACAACATCCCAAACATCATTCTTCATGATCGATTGATATTCTTCGATCATAGCATCCTTCCATTCTTTCCGTTCTGCCGCTTCTTCATAACTGGAAGGTTATTTATCAATGAAATCACATAGTAAAGCTACATACCCGGAGCAGGATCTGGTCCTCTTTCTTTCTCTGTTGATTCTCTTCTAGAGCCCCATATCTTTCCACACCTTGGATAAGTTCACGTACCCAAGCAGGTTTCCTCTTATGAGGATTCTTCTCTAGAGGCGGATCTATAGGTCTTTGTGGTTCCTTGAAATCTCGATCTTCTTCATTCATGGTTGTATCATGAATTCTGGGTACTTCTGCTTCTGCTTCTTCAGGTTCTTCAGCAGCTCTCTTTCTGGATTTGTTGTAAGCTGTGTCTTCATCAAATGTCACATCCCTGCTGAAGTCAATCTTCTTGTATCCTAGGAAATATATTTTGTAAGCCTTCGAGCTTTCAAAGTATCCCACAAATATGCCCTTCTTTCCTGAAGGATCTAATTTTGTTTTCTTCTCTTTTGGAATGTGTATGTACACAGGACAACTGAATATTCTGAGATGGTTGGCTTCTGGTTTCTTGCCAGAGAAGACTTCTTCAGGAGTCTTGTTCTCGAGTACTCTATGTGGAGTACGGTTCTGTACATACACCGCTGTTCTGGCAGCTTCAGTCCAAATATGCATAGGAAGATCTTGATCATGAAGCATTGCTCTTGCAGCTTCCATGATGGTTCTATTCTTCCGTTCAACAATCCCATTCTATTGTGGATTATAAGGAGTGAAAACTCCCTTTTAATCCTTGATTCTTTGGATAGCTCTTTAAATTCATTCGAAGTGAATTCTCTGCCATTATCTGATCGAATGGTCTTGATCTTCTTTTCAGTATGCTTCTCGATCCAGGCTTTGAGTTCCTTGAACTTACTGAATACTTTGTCTTTGTTCTTCATGAAGTAAACCCATGTCTTTCTAGAAAAATCATCAATAAAAGAAACATAGTATGCATACCCCCTTAGTGAGTTTGATGACATAGGACCGCATACATCGAAGTGGATGATTTCTAGTATGCCTTTGGCTTTGCTTTCGCTGCTGGGAAATGTCTTCTTTGTATTCTTCCCTTTCGCACATCCTTTGTAGACCCCATCATGTTTTGCTTGAAATTCTGGAAGACCTTCAACAACTTTGCTTGCAATAGGTAGTGCTCTGTAATGCACATGAGAAATCCTTCTATGCCAAAGTTCACTTGGCTCTACTGTGTCATGGATCAAGGCTTGTTCTAGATGGCCCTTAAATTTGTACAAACCTCCTCCTTGTTTTCCAATCACTACCGCATCATCGATAGTCTTTCCTTTTGGCCACATGATGACTTGACCATCTATGAATGCAACTCTCATTCCTTTTGCATCCAATACTGATATGGAGAGAAGGTTCTTCTTGATTCCTGGCACAAACTATACTTCTTTCATTGTTAGAGACTTACCAGAGTCTAGTTTATATGAAGATTCCCCACTACCTTTTATTGGATATTGGTAGTCATATCCTAGCTTCACCTTGTGAGGTGATTCATGTTCTGACAATCTCATAAAGGATTCCTTGAATCCAGTCATATGTTTGGAAGCCCCACTGTCTATAAGCCAATCATCACTTCCATGGGTAATGTTACCTGTGAGAGTGGAGATCAGAACATATTCATCCTTGCTTGAAGAATCTTCACTTTCATATCTGGATCTCTTCTTTGATGGTTCATCATCCTCTGCAGCATGAGCATGATGTATTCTTTTGTTCCCCTTCTTCTTATGAGAGTGACCCTTGTTCTTAGGGCAGTCTTTTGCAAAGTGTCCTCTTTCATCACATGTATAACATCTCAATTTTGATAGGTCTCTTCTACTGTTATCTCTGTGATGAGGATCCTTACCTTTGGAGTAATGAGGTCTTCTTTTGCTTTTCTTGGAGTGGACTGTGAGAGCTTGGTCTTCACTTCCCATCTTCTCTTCTTAGGCTGCTATCCGTGCTTGTTCTTGAGAACATTCTTCCCATAGTCTGCTGAATTTGACTAACTTATTTCTAGCATAGATTCCTTGGATGAAAGAATCCCATGACCTAGCAAGGTCATTCAGTGTTGTCATCACAATCTATGCATTCTCCACTTCTTCATCTACAACTTCTAATTGTTCCTTCATCTGAGAAACCCTTGTGAAGTAAGACTGGATGGTCTCTGCATTTTGAATATTCACATTCTTCAGTTGATTCCTTAGAGTCATCTTCCGGTTTATGTTCTTCCCTTCAAACAATTTGATTAGGGCATCAAACATAGCTTTAGGTGTCTTAAGAGAGGACACCTGTGGGATAAGGTGATCCTTGAGAGAATCAACAATGATTCTCTTTTCCATAACCATCTTCTTCTTATGTAAGGCCTTTTCCTCATCTCCCTCTGGAACTGGAACCTCCTAATGAATGTAGGAGTCTAATTCATTTTCTTCGAGGACCAGGGAGATCCTATACTTCCAGGCTCGAAAGTTATCAGCTCCCTCAAGATTTTCATCAAGCTTAGTATGATCAGACATCTTAAATTGAGAATCTCAAATGGAAATACAAGAGATCTTAGATCTTACCAGGTCAAGATGTTGGATCCGAAACTTGAGCTGAAATCCTGCAGAGCTGGTTCAGGAGCAAATTAGGGTTTTTCTTTTCCAGAGATCTGTCCACCCAATTGCCTTGAAATTTGTCCCTAACTTCGATTTTGGGGAGGAGATCAATCCAGGCATGGGATCACTGAAAAATTCCTCTTCTGTATAAAGCCCTAATTTCCGACAGTAGTGTCGGGTCCAAAACTGAAAAACCTTAGAATTGGATTCTGCTTCGACAAAAAGATGTGCCCTAAGGAGGAGAGTTATTCCAGCTTACTTTTGTAGAAAATATGTGGAGGAAGATCCACAAACTAGGAAGCCCTAGTTCCCGCAACTGCACAGTGTCTTCTTCTCAGGTTAGCTCTGATACCATGTTAGTTTTTCAACATTAAGCTAGCATTATTAGGATCTTTAATTGAGAGAATAACAAGTACAACAATCAAACACAAGAGACAATGAACACATGGTTTTTCCTCGGGGAAACCATAAAGGAGAAAACCCCGCAACTTCCTCAGAGATAGAATCAAGACCAAAACAGTAGCCCCAAAACAATAAGTGATCTCCCGACACCAGTAATCTTCTTCTTATCTAGCCCTAGTGTCTTCTCCTTCCTCAACTATGCGCTACACTTGAGTGTGGATGAGTTGTGTGATAAAGAGAGACTCCAGTTCTCTATTTATACTAATCCCGACATGACTAAAACCCTACTAGGGCCGACCTCTACTAGGAGAGTCTAATAACCCTAGTGCCCCGAACTGCGGGGACTTTAATCGGAGGGTTACTCACTATGACTTGACATGACTTGTTTACATTATTGATCCTCTCGACCGGAACATCGAGGCATGGCAATATGACTCAATTACATTATAAATACATCCCAGAATAAACATCGGGTTACAATACATAAGATACATAGATGAATACATTCCGAAGTTACAAATACATCAACACTCTCCTATAACCACCATTAAAAGTACAGTAGACTAAACCAAAGGCTCTATCAATCCAAAAATGTATAGTGGAGTTTACTTAATACCATGCTCATGTGGAAATTAAGTCTACATGAGAGAAACATGAAGGTTAATAAAAATCAGACTTAGAGAACACAATGCAGACCTGAAATGGAATAGAACCTAGAAGTTTGCAATAGCGGAACACTCCTCAGAAACCAAATACTTCGAATGTTTAGAATATGCCACGGTGATGCACTGTAAACATCGATCATTAAGGGAAAAGGAAGACAAGGGAATCCCTAAAAAATGAATTAAACCCTAACAATCTCAATAGAGACGAAGGATGGAAGATAAATGGAAATTGGATACTGTTGGCTCAAATAATAAGAAAACAACAATATAAGATCCAACCCTCCACCTAATATGGGATTTTCATTATTTATACAACCTCATTATTATGCTATCTTATGTGACTCCGTTTTTACAAAAAAGAGCTCTCGATGATGATCTTAGAAAGGATCAAAACGCATCGAGCACTCTAATCACATAATGCAGATCTTACAATCTAATCCAAAGATGTATATCCTTGTTCGTGATAGTGATGGAGTTAAGGGGTGCAGAATGTGGGATCCTACTACCCACAAAATATTCATTAATAGATACGTAGTATTTGATTAATCCCCTCTCATAAAATTAAACATAGTAGAAGTTGAAATGAAACACAAACAAGTACCAAAAAATTAACAAATTTATTTGGAAATTGAGCCATCTACAGGAAAGGAAGAGCATGAAGAAGCTCCTAAAGAAGTAGACGAGGATCTAGAAAATATATAATAAAATGTGAGAATTCCACAACTAACTATGAGGAGATATACATGGGACAAAAATCATCCTAAAAGAGGTATGAATATTATGTTTTATTTATTTCTTTGATTTCTAATCACGGGGAACCTTGTTTTTGTCAAGAAGCAATGGAAACAAGAATGAAAGAAGAAATTGATGCCTTGGAGAAGAATAAAACATGGGGCCTAGTAAAACATTGAGAGAATGGGAAATTTGTAGGTTGGAAATGCGTCTACAAATTGAAAAGCGTGTTGATGATAAAGTTGAAAGGTACAAAGCAAGACTGGTAGCAAAAGAGTACTCTCGAGGGGAAGGTATTAATTCCCATGAAAACAAATTCACCAGGTGTTAATATTTTTTTATTCATGTAGTATTATCCCTAGTTTCTTTACTTGACATTAAGTTAGAGTAGCTAGATGCTAAAACAACATTTTTACATGGAGATTTGGACGAGGAAATATATATGGAACAACCAAAAAGGTTTGTTCAGGATAAAAAAAGAAGATTTGTTTACAAAATCAAGAAGTCATTGTATGGCCTGAAGCGGTCTCCTAGAAAATGGTACATGAAGTTTGATTCCTTCATGGTGAACCAAAATTTTATAAGTGAGTATGACCATTTTGTTTACTTCAAAAGCTTGAAAAAGGGTATATTCATTATCTTGGTGTTATATGTTGATGATATGCTTGTAGCAAGTAATTCATGGTTGAGATCAACAAGTTAAAGGCTCAATTGGCTTGGACGTTTGATATGAAGGATCTAGGAGCAACAACAAATTTTTGGCATAGAAATACATAGAGGTAGGAAACATGGTAACCTTTGGTTATCAAAACAAAAGTATGTGGAGAAGATACACATGAGATTCGGTAGGAATAATGTGAAATTAGTAAATATCCCTTAGGCTTCCCATTTTAATTAGATTTCGTGGCAAGTTTATGTCATAGTAATACAAAAGAAAAGGATTATATGTCTTGTGTATCGTATGCTAGCACATTAAGAAATTTAATGTATGTGATGGTATGTATAATGCCATATATTTCACATGTAGTTTGTGTTGTCAATAAAACATGGAAAACCCAAGTAGAGAGCATTGGGTATCTGTGAAATAGGTGTTTCACTATCTTAGAGGCACAGATGATTATTGTATCACCTATAATGGTTGTAATGATCCAATTTGTGGATATGTTGATTCAAATTTTGCAAGTGATTTGGAAAAAATGAGTTATACTTCAATCTGTGTCTTTACTCTTGCAGGAGCACCTATTTGTTGGATGTCAAAACTTCAATAAACAATCTTTTTTTCCATTATTGAGGAAAAATATATAATCGTCTCAAATGCATGCAAGGAGACAATTTGGTTAAATGGTCTATTGGGTGAGTTTGGAAAAGTAAATGACAAGGTGAATGCATTATGCGATAGTCAAAGTGATATCCACTTTTCTAATAATCCGACTTATCACAATAAGACCAAGAATATTGCTATTAAATACCATTTTGTAAGACATGTTATTGATCAAGGTAGAGTAGCGCTTGATAAAGTCCATACTCAAGAAAATTGTGTAGGCATGTAACACTATCAATACCGTTGGAAACTTTGTGGTGGTAGTTGGATATTCTTGGCTTGTAGATAAGGTGATAAATTAGCTTGGGTAAGGGATTAAGTAAATTGTTGTCAAGGTGGAGATCGTTGGAATTGTGACAATAATAACCCATGGTGGAAATTTTATGGTAAAACATATTTATATGAGCAGTTCATGTAATGGAGGAAATTCATGTAACCTTATTAATTCATGTAGCAATGGTAGCTCATGTTAAAATCTTAGTTATGTTGAAGTTATTATCTATTAGTGTATCCCTTAGAGGCATAGGAAATTTTTATAAGACCTACTGTGGAAGATTGTAATCTTTATCTTTGATCCATAAGAATATTGATATCTTATCTTGTGGACGTTTCCTTGACTTATTGTCATGGTTTTACCATGTAAATTTGTGTCTTGTTGAATTCTATTATGTTGTCTTCTTCTATTACTAAGTTATTTCCTTGCTGCAAGTTCGCTTTGTGGGAACACATTTTCTCAACAATTTTCTTATAATTTATGCATAACATACAAATAATTGGGCCATGTTTATTTCTCAATTGCATTATATCCCAAGACAAACAATAGTTCATTAGTGCTAAACAAAGAAACACATGTTTTTTTTTTTTATTTTTATTTTTTTTTTATTTTTTTTTATTTTTCTGTGTGTGTTGTTAACTTCCATAAGTTCTTCCATTACCAACATGGTTCAATATAAATTGTTTTAATCATAGTTTTATAGCCCCATTTCATAGTATATTTACCCATAACTTTATTCTTGTTCCATGTTGGAGAATCAAATATAATATAGAATCTTAATTACAATAATATTTCATTTCTTTGGTCCTTGCGGTGTAGACCAGTTGGCAACATGGTGTTGTTAGGATTATTTAATAATCCTCCCTTATCCAGGTTATTCATTTAGCCACTTTCCTAGTGTTATGCAGGTGTTATCTAGGACCCACTAGCCACTTAATGCACCCTCATGCATGAGTTTAGGACATTGGGAAACCAATCCCTAGATTTTAGGAGGCCACTCAGTGTTATGGGATTCTCACCTTCAATTCACCCTCACCTGAGTGAATTCAATATTCGATGGCCACTTTTGCATGGGATTGGCATGATTTAAGGATTAAGGTTCCCATGCTCACTAGACCAACTCAGTTAACTGATCGTTAATTGATTTAGTTGTTCGAAGTTGCACTAGTAATATCTACAACGATGATATTTCCTAAGTTAGTCATGTCTAAAGTCAGGGATTCGAATCACTCCTAGGATATTCGAATTTCCTCCATTGTATTATGTATTGTTCATACACATATTAATCATAATTGTTACCATTTTGTTGTTGTCAATTGGTGTTTCTTCCATGATTAATTTCATAGTGCATTTTTATCGATTTTTACACTAGAATTCATCTTTCTTCCTAATTTTTTCACTGTAAGGTATTCTCCAGCCTTATGATCTCCTGCGGTTCACAATTTCAAATGATATCAGAGATTGATAGAGTTGGTTTATCTTTGATTTGAGATTTTTATGCAGGTTTTGAGAATTTTTTAGTAAAAATTGTTTTGTTGCTACAACTGCAAAATGGAGCTTTCAACTCCCTTGACACCAAGAATCCTCACACCCTTCAATTATCTAGATTGGATGGTAGATATGTAGATAGTGTTGCACAACAAGATTTTGTATAGGGCCACAATGGGAAAGGTGGTCGAGTCAAAGAATACAAATGCCAAAGGGAAGCATAAGGGAAAGGATAAGAATTTTTTTGAATCCAAACCAAAGGAGAAGCTTAATCCATTAGATGGAGCCTTGAGTTCCAAGAAGGATAAGAAAAATAGGTTTGAAAAGACCAAGTGTACCTATCGTAATAAAGGAAACATATATGGAGCTCTTGTATGAAGAAAACTATAGATAAAATGGCCAAAATTCTTGAATAGAACAACATTACCCTCCCAAAGGTGCAAGGAAGACTGATTTTGGAAGCAAGACAGATGATCATGAGAGATTCCATGCAGTAAAGGTTGTATTTTCACAATCTCAAGCCTTCCTCAAAGATTTCGGAGCCTCCAACCTCATGGTTTCCTCCAAAGATTCATTTTGTTCTTTAGATATCACTAATGGTCCAAGCATTCGCATGGGATATTATTCTCATTTCCCAACTGTAGGAAAGGGCATAGTACAATTCGAGCATGGTGTGTTCAACAATGTTATGTATGTACCTTCTTTAGCAACAAACTTGTTATATGTTTATCAGATGACACACACTAGTTCACCAAAGAGAGTTGTTTTTGGACCAGACATAGTTGATATTTCAAACATCTTTTATGGGAAGTTGATAGCTGAAAGTGTTGCAAACCATGCCTCCAAGGAATATGAGTTCTCACACTTTTTTCCATACTCACATCAAAGTGCCCTCTTGACTTATGGAAATCAGACTTTGGCGTGAGATATTCAATCATATGAACTTCAAGTACTTGCAACAATTGCACAATGAAGAAATGGTTAAGGATTTCCCCTCATAAAGTTCTCTCAAGGAATCTGCTAAAGGTTGCTTGGTATGGAAGCATCCAGAGCGAAAGTATGATGTTAGGAAGGTAAGAAGAGCTTCCTCCACACTTGATTTGATACATAATCATGTCTCGAGACCAATTCCTATAGATTTTATGAATGGATCCATATACTTTATAACCTTCATAGATGACTATTATAGGTTCTGTTGGATCTATTTTCTTAAGCAGAAGTCTAACGTGTTTGAGACTTTAAAAGTTTTCAAGGCCTTAGTTGAGCACGCTGTTGGGAAGAAGATCAAAGCACTCGGATCTGAAAATGGAGGGGAGTACATCAAGAGAGAGTTTCAACAACTTTGTTGTTCTAAGGGCATCCAAATGCAACATTTTGTCCCATACACACCACAAAAAAAATAGTGTAGCTGAGAGGAAGAACCAATCATTGAAAGAGATGGCCACCTGCTTGCTTGAAGTAAGGGGTCTTCCACCATATCTCTGGGTAGAATAACTGAATTGTGCTTTGTATATTCAGAATAGGGTACCCCACAAGTCAGTAGTTGGGGTCCCTATTGGCCCTAGTTAAAAGTTAAACAAGTTTTGGTTCTAAGAGGGAAAAGTTTGTCGCACTATGAACAGGGTTACGATAGAGCACAACTTGAAATGGTCGGCTCTAATAAAATTGGCAGTTTTCTTAGAAAATTAATTGCGTTGATAAATTCATATGGAAAAGTCAGTGAGTTAGTTAGAAGGGTTGTGCACTTTTGGGTAGTGGGTGTGGGATGTAAATTCAGCCAATAGAGCCTATAAAAATATAAAGGGTTGGGATTTCTGGGGGTTCATTTTTGGGAGTTCGGTTCCGTCTTGTTTACTTTCCTTCAATTAAGAAGGTTGAGTTCTATATTGTTCTATTTGGTCAAGTTTTGTATAGAGAAAAATAGATGTTGATGTGAGGAAGAGTCTGTAATGTCAGTAGACTGTGTGCATTGTGTGAAAGAGATGAATACGAGTCGAGGAATTATTATTGATTCGTTGGTTGTGTGCATGCACTTAATGTAATGGAGATTGTGGAGAGATGTCTGCAGGTTGTGTGGACAGACCAAAGCGTTCAATACCACACTCTTGCTAATTAATGAATGATTTTGTGGTTTTTCCCATATGGGTTTCCACGTTAAAATTTTTGTGTCAAATGGTGCATGATAATTGTGTGAATGTTTTATTTTGTGTATTGTTGCGACTCATAATAACATTCTAGTTTCTAATTAAGTAATTAAATCGACAAGGCTTAATAGATCTTATGGATATGTTGTGAGTCTATGCATGGTTTGTAAAACTATGTTGGTAATTATGTGTAATGACATATCCGTTGATGCTTAACATGAGAAGATCTAGGCTTTAGCACTACAGAAACCTGATTCCTATAGCTCCTATAGGTATCTCGAGTGAGACTTCACTTGCATCACAGGTGTTTTCGACGGGGTTAAACCCTGTTGGGCTGGTACCTTTGGGTTTTGTTGGATGTTGAACCTGGGACAGTTGAAGGTAAATTCAACAAATGGTTCATACAACAGAGTCAAGTCTGATCAATTTGTGACACTCATTGAAAACATTGTCACCGGTCGAGAAGATGGGTAAGGTTGTTGAGCTTAAGCTATTGCAGCAGCAGGTCTCCAAACTCTAAACATAACAACAAAGAAGAATTGATCGTGTTGTCGAGCTTCATATTAATCAGAGTAGATAATAGTAACTATTCACCCAGTTCATGTTAAAGTTAAGGAAGTTGTAGATACACTGTGGTGGATGTCTCAGAGCATCTCAGTTCTGGAATTCTTACGAGAGTTGACAAGGTTAAGGAGGATGTTCAATGATAGACTAAGGATGTAATAAAAATATTTCTGGATCTTCAAGCTAATATGAACAAGATATAAGTTTCTGTTTGAAGTGGTGGGACGAGCCACATGTGAGTGTTGGGGGCATGTTGTCCCTAGGTAAAAGTTAAATAAGTTTTGGATCTAAGATGGAAAACTTGGTCGTAGTGTGAACAGGGTAGCGACAGAACGCTGGTTGAAACGGTCGGCTCTGACAATTTGGCAGTTTTCTTGGAAAAGTAATTGCATTGATAAAGTCAGATGTAAAATTCGGTGAGTTAGTTAGAAGGTTTATCCACTTTTGAGTAGTGGGTGCATGATGTAAATGCGGCCAATAGAGCCTATAAAAATATAAAGGGTTGGGTTTTCTGGGGGTTCAGCTCTGGAGTTTGGTTCCATCTTGTTTACTTTTCGTTAGTTCAAAAGGTTGAGTTATGTGTTGTTCTATTTGGTCAAGTTTTGTACAGAGAACAATAGATGTTGATGTGAGGAAGAGTTTGCAATGTCAACATAATATGTGCATTGTATGAAAGAGATGGATAAGATTCAAGGAATTATTCTTGATCTGTAGGTTAAGTGCACAGACTAGATATAATGGAGATTATGGAGAGATGTTTGCACGTTGTGTGTGTATACCAAAGCATTCAATACTCGACACTTTCTAATTAATGAACGCTTTTATGGCTTTTCCCGTATGGGTTTCCATATTAAACTTTATGTGTCGAATGGTGCATGATAATTGTGTGAATGCTTATTTTATGTATTGCTACAAATCATAATAACATGCATGGTTTGTAACACTATGTTGGTAATTATGTGTGATGACTTGTTTATCGATGCTTAACATGAGAAGATCCCCTTTACCACTACAGAAACTTGATTCATGCAAATCCTATAGGTATCTTAGGTGAGACTTCACTTGTGTTGCATGTGTTTTCGATGGGTTAAACCCTGTCAGGTCGGTACCTTTGGGTTTTGTTGGATGTTGAACTTGGGACAGTAAAAGATAAATTCAACAATCAATCCATTCGAAGCATTGATGGGACATAAGAACGATGTGTAACATTTGAGAGTTTTTGGTTCCAAGGCATGGGACAATGTCCCACTTGACAAAAGAAAATCCCTTCAACCCTATAGTAGTGAATGCATTCTGCTGGGATATGTAAAAAGATACAAAAAATTACAAACTTATGGATATTTCAACCAAGAGATGTTTCATTGAAAGAAGTGTCCAGTTCAATGACGATCCATTGCAAGATATGTAGCTAATTGAAGAGGAAGGTAGATCTTATTAATTCCATCACAACCTTATTAAGACAAAGCACAGACTTACAAGAGATTCAAGACAATTTAGGCATGAAATGACATATCGATACTGCAATAGGAGGTTGCAGCTCTGTATAATCAATAATAGAATGAAAATCAATAATACAATTTCATGCATAACTTGCATTAATGGAGACAATTCAAATTCACTAGAGGTCATTCGAATTGAATGGATAGGTGTAGCTTAACTGTCTATTTTCCACACTGAACACACCAATTAACCACTAATCTAGCCATGATTGACTCTAACTGAGTCCTAACTGAATTAGAGTTCAATAAATGACTAATTATAACTGAGTTTAAATCAAGTACATGTCACTACATGCCAATCAGTAGGTGGTAGTACGTCACTAACTCCAGTAAGCTTTGATGAAGTGAAGTGAACTAATATTGGTCATTAGAAGTCGTTGGAGGCGCATTAACTCACTCCAGTTCACCCAAATCAGCCAAAAATAGACAATGACACGAGGGCGGTGCCTTTACAACTCAACTTAATTGATTTTCAGGTGAAATAACATTTAGTTAACTATTTGGTGCATTTATGACACTTAGATCACCCCAGAATTACTCCCTGATTGGAGGAAGCCTAGTTAGCCTCCGTGATTGAAGGAGAAGGATTAGTTGGCCTCTTTGATTGAAGGAGGGTGTGGGTGTGCTCATTATGATGTCATGGTGTGTTGATGATGATGCCAATTGAGTCAATAAACTTAGGATAGTGGTTAATTAGGCCAAAATTGACCAAAATAGGTGTGTGGGTTGGATAATGACTCCAACAGATCTTATCTTCCTACTCCATTTACACATGATGTAGATCATAATGATGTTTATTATGATGATTCAAACTTAAATTCGAAGATGAAGACTAAGTCGAATCAGATCTTGATGTTGAGAATGAAGATCAAGCAAAATGAAATTCCTAATTTAATCTATTTGATTTATTATTCCATTCCAAAGTAGGGAGTATAGTTTTCATTTGCAAGTCAAAGTACTTTGAATTCACATTAGTTCAATCCAATACTGTAAATTTTTCCAATGTTTTCAAAAAACAAATTATTAAATTGAAATTTTTAAATTTGGCAAGCTTGGGATAACTCCAATGTTTGGATGATTTTATTAATGCAAGACTTGAATAAATACATGAGGATTTGACCTTTGGTTTCATCTTCCAAAAGGTTCTCCTACAACCCTTCATATTTCCTAAATTAATAATGATATTTACAATACAACTCTTCATATTTCCTAAATTAATAATAATGATATTTACAATATTGTAACTACAATCCATAGGATCAGGTTTCCAAAATCCCCCCCCTTAATGTAAAGGGATGTTTGGGAGTCCAAGTATCCAATAAATTTGGTGAAGATGTCTACAATGTACTAACTCATTGAGCAATGTATCAAATTAATGGCACTCTCCTTTGTTATCACTCAAATCTTGCACACATGCAACATTTTTACAATTCTTATAATAATGTGTCATCAACATATCGCATGTATCCCATTGAAGACATTTTCACGAGATCCAAGAAGTAGTATGAGTCCAGAAATTCCAAAGAATATTCAAAAGACAAGGTCGTGTGGCCAAACATCTATTTATGTACGATATTGCACATATTACTAGTTTTGATCCTGCGCAACACCTGCGTGGATTTCCCTTTTATACCCGCATGATTGTTAAAACAATGAGACCTCAACCACCAATCGCACATTAAATGATCATGAAGGCTCCTCCCCAACACAAATTTGAATTTGTCTTCTCAACATGTTGGATGGGCATGCAATAACCCCCATTGTGTACCTTGGAGCTAGTTCATGAGGTGATGGTGTTCACTTTGTATCTAGTTATTTGTTGTCCACCTCTTGGCCTATAAAAGGAAGCCATGGTAATGCATATTGGAAGAGAAATATAGAACAAGGTTATGGTACTAGAATTGTATTGGAGCTCCTTCATATCCCATCACTTCCACACTACCATTCTCAAGCTCCCTTGCCTCCTTCCTTTAAGGGGCAAGTGTTTCTCCCATTTTGCCTCCTTCCTCAAGGAGAAATGTCTTCATTTTTTATTATTATCTTAGTTTAGGCTTGTTGAAGTTTCTTTTTCTTGTGGGTGCTTCGTCTACCTAACTCACAACTACTACTATTTCCTTGGATGCAATTTTCAAGGATAATAGGGAGGATAGTTCACCCTTATGTCATTTTTCCCCATAATAGTATTTATGGCAACTCCTCTTAATTTTTGTCCATTTCTTATTAACTAGGTTATTATTTGTTAGATAGCTAATTTATGGTTTATTGTCCTTTGCAGGTGAAGAGCTCCATACCATTCATCTCAAGAATTCTTCCTCTTCTTGGCTGTAATAGTTGTTAACACAAACACACAAATCTCAACACTGTGGGCACATAGTTCATGCACACATATCTTAAAAAGTCATGCTGTTTGCGCATGTTAACAGACCCTCGCCCATGAATTTCTTCTTTTACTATTTGTGCGACCTTCTTGCATTCTAATTCTGCTACTATGCTCCAATGAGTGCTTTTTATGTGCTACTATGCACCTATATTTGTGTTTTGTGTGTTACTATCTCATTTTATTTGATTTTTTTTTATTTGCTCAAATCTTGTAGCCCCAAAGGCTGCTCACTAATGAACTAGAAGTAATTAAATTGAAATAGTTACATTCTTCTATAGTAATTGGCTCACCTAGGCTAAGATCACAGAGTAAAGGGGTATTCCCTCGAAATATACCTAGGAAACCAACCTTGAGGATTTCAATGGGCCTCATTATTGTCACTAGTATTCAAGAGATCTTATGATTCTTTGCTTACTTTACATCTTGTTGGTAGATTGGTCTAGAACCACTTTTTCACATGAGTAAGGACCTAAAGACTCTAATATCCCAAAGTATGTTCTTCACCTCGCACCTCTTGTGAGCTTGGTGAACCAGAAAAGGGGAAGAAGTGTGAAATGCCTCCACTACACACTTTTACTTCGTTAGCATTATTATTAGTTGGAAGAACCATTAACATCTTTTAGATTTAAAGTTAAATCTCCATTTCATTTACTTTATGTGCTTTAGTTAGTTGCAACAATCCATTTTCTCACCTCACATTTGTTTGCATCACTAGACCACACTAAGAGACCTAAAAAACCTTCTCATCTGATTATGCACTTCACCTTGCATTACTTGTGATCTTATTGAATAAAAAAGGAAGGGAATTGTGAAATACCTCCCTTAGACACCTTATCCAAATTTGGACCCTTAAAATCAACACTTATAATTGCTAACCAACTAAAATCCTCCATAGGATTTCACAAAATATTATTTTAGTCAAGTAGGATTGATTGAGATAGGCATCCAAAAAATTCCCACAATTATAGTTTCATTAAAATTTTGAAACATATCATTGTTGACGTATAGGGTACTATCAAGTCCCGCTATCAGCAAGTGCCAATAGAGAACCTGGATAAGAAGGTGTTGTGCCCAAGGACTTGAAATATAAGGTCTAACTACCCTTCTACCCCCTATGAGTCACTCAACTTGTTGTTAGGGGGACGATACTATACCGGCCAGGTAAAACCACTTATCCACACTTGACACAGGTATCTTAGTGGCAAAACTTAGGATATCGCAAAGAAGAAATGGTGAGTGTCAATGACTCCTGAACTTAGATATTGTCATTGTTAATCGTTTCCAACACTTTTCGAACATAGCCCCATCACCAGTATAACCAAATCTTTGTTACCTTCACTAGTCAATCGTTGTGTGGATCCCCTTATTTCACCAGTAACTGTGCTTTTTGAATGACCAATTACATTTGAGAGGAAGGACATTAGGTCTTTAGGGAATTCAGATTTATTTCATTTTCTAACTTCAAGTTCACATAACTTGTAATTAAAAAGAACCTACATGTGGTATCATTTGTACTAAACAACCATTGCACATATCACTCACTTTTTCATCACTCTCACTTGTTAGAATGGACTTCCACCATAGAGGAACAAAACCCCTAAGGAATCCCTGTAAACTGCAAGGATTATCCCCTCTCTCAAAGGGCGTTTTTCCACTCTCTCCTCATGGTTATCGAGGTGGATACTCTAGTTTGGGCCTTTCCCAAGCCACATTGATTGGATTCTCCAGGAGAGGCCACTCCTTTCTTGATTCATTTTCTCTCCATAGAGAGTTTTTAAATCCTTTTGCTTCGTCCTCTCACAGAAGAGGCACCCCATTATTTCCACCCTGCGGAGGAAATAACCCCCTTCTTCTCCCTATTCAGGAGGAGGACACACAAAATCCTCTTCTTCAGATCGAGGAAAGAGATAACCGCCCCATACTCCCCATTGTCCCCCTCAAGGAAATAACACACAGAGTATGATGGCATAGATAAATACTAACCTACCATACATGGTTAGCTTGAATCTCCCTGATATAGTGAAGCTAATCATTGTTACCATAGCTCATGATCTAACATGGCTCGCTATGCCCAGCAAGCTCTCCTTAGACATCCTTGGTTCAAATGAAAGCGAATAATAAGGGTCATAACTAAATTAGATAAGTAATAATAAAAAGTTGATTCCTTCTAAACAAAGAAGGTATATTCTCTAAAGCTTACCTGAAGAGAAGAAACTAAACTTCTTTTAGATATGATGGGCAGAAAATGACAGTTCCAGCCTAAGTTTGAATGGAAACAAGAGGATGATCCCACTAACTTTGTCATGTCTTTCCATCTATGGTGTTCCTCCAATAACATAGTGGAGGATTATGTGAGGCTTCACGTCTTTAAAGAAACACTCACCGATATAGCTAAAAAATGGTACGTGAAACTACCAGGGGATAGTAACCACCACATTTCTCACCTAATTTAAATTATCGATACAGCATGACACTGGACCTGAAATTCTCATGGAATTTCAGAAAAACACTTCTACACACATAATGGACCACATCCACGAGTGGTGCAGGCATCACACTTTGTGGAAAATAGATATTCAACCTTAGTTTCTATTGGATTGGTTTATCAAATCTCTCTAACTCGACATAGAAAAAGACGTGGCAACCTCCTTGTCGCAAACTAAGGAAGAACCTGTATTAAAGGCCCAAGACTTTGATCTCATCTATGCATAGTTCTATCACCTATACATTATCCTTCCTGATACACCTCGACATCGTTCTTTGGATACCCCCATGTAGGGTCATCACATTCAGTGGATAGGATTATTGGGTCCATTTCCCAATAGGTAAAATCTCCCCCATAACCGGCTTCTATACCACTCCATATAGCGGTGCAATATCCACCCATCCTCTCCGCATTGACACTTCCTACAACTATCCCAAATTCTCCATTTGGACATCTACAATATGGTCCCTACAGTCCCAACTACCCCAATGCAAGCCAATAAATAGGGGTACCTCCACCGCAAATGAGACAACCATCTCCTACATCCACATTATATGGAGCACAACAAGCATATATCCCACCACAAGCATATAATCCTTATTACCCACTCCCATGCCCTCCTAGTTCCACCCTCATGCCTCATATGGGGGTTAATTTAGTCCAACCTTATTCCCAACAACAAGCTCAACAATTTAAGCAGTAGAACACCATAAATCTCCAGAATCCTCAAAATCAAAGAGGAATAAAGGTAAGAACAAGTAGAACCAATAGCAGGGGCAAGGGGGAAACCCCCCTCCCCAACATAACCAAAACCTGGGTATCCCGAAGGTAGGGGATAATAAGTCTCCAAATCAAGGGAAAAACGCCAAACTTAAGACAAACTATTCTTGCTTAATTTGTGGTGAGAATGGCCACTATACCCATTATTGTCCACTCATGCTTGATTTCCAATAGCTGGTGGAAGCAAAAAACAACAACCACAAACCCTCCTTAGGAACTTAATGCACCATATCTGCAACAACCATTTTCCAATTAAGGGGTAGTAACTAAAAAATCAGGTTGTCACCCCTTAGGAGATGGCTCCTTTCGATCCATCTCCGTGGACACACTTGATTTAAATCTCCAGACTTGAGCTAAAGGCTATGGTGGGCCCAACCCTCCTCAAGGAGAAGACATACCTACTCCTTCGGGAGGCCCTTTGAAAATTCCACACCCAAGCATGGAACAAATCCTAAGGATTCCAAATGTCCACTTAGGCGTACCCCCCATAACCCCCACATGAAAGCCACCCACAATTATAGTATTGTGATGACTTGCCTCAGTCTCGAGATGGCACGTCTACATTAGAATTCCTTCAGTCATGCCCAACCCAAAGGAAGGAATTACTCAACACACCTAGTGTCGTTGACCCTTTTGTCTCGTGCCTCATGACTTTAAACCTTGACAAAGGTGAACTGTGACTACCCTCGTTGGTTGCATTCCACGTCCCAGTTACCATTAAAAAAATTATGATTCATCGGTGCATCATCGATGAAGGCACACCCACTTGTGTCACATCCTCAAATGTTTGGAAAATATTGGGCTCACACGAGTTAGTCCCCTCATCTATCACCCTTTGTGTTTATGATGGGAGGCCATTCCAACCTAAGGATTATACCAAAATGTTCCCATTGAGCTAGGGGGAAGGATGGTAATGATAAATATTGAAGTCCTCAATGTACAACTTGACTACAATATCCTTTTGGGCCATAGCCATATGTACACAATGAAGGTAAATTCTTCTTTGGTATTATGCATCATTATGTTTCCCTTCAATTGGAATATCGTTACCCTTGACCATCTCAATTTATATGATCTCCATGCCAGCACTAACCCTAAAAATGTCCTACCGATTGTAGGAGAAGCGACTCAACCACCTTATGTTGATGTAAGCCTAGGTGTGTACAAGGATTCTGACCTCCTAGGGGGAATATTCAAGTCCTCTGCTTGAAATACCCACCTCGACAGATGACCTCATGTGCACCATTTTCACCTTTGAAAATGAGTCTCCCACCCNCGACACCTTTGATGAGTCATGGCATTGAACAAACATTGAGTCCACTAGTGCCCCCCATATTCTTAATAACCTTATTATACCCCCCCGTTGCCCCCCCCCCATAAGAGTGCATGGGATGTCGGTCATGGATCAACTAACTCTCATGGGATAACTTGGGATAACTTTGGAAATCCCTGTGTGGTACATGTAATACACAGAATTAAAATAAATTGTTATTATTTTTTTTAATATTTTATTTTTTAAAATATTTTTGACAAGAAAGTAAAAAAATAAATGTAATGGATTATTTTTATTAATTAATTAAAAACACTGGAGGGAATCATAAATGAAATAGTTGTTGAAAGAGTGTTTGCTAACCCACAAGGGGAAAAGACAAGTGGTTGAAGATGTTGAGTAAGAACTTAATATGTAGGATCCATCTTCCCCAAAATCAGGTCACAACTCCTTGTGGAGTGATAAAGAGCAGGAGGATCATAAATTACCAAGTCCTAAGAAAAATAATATATAATAGTATGCCCATTTAGCAAGCAGGAGGCTAGTGGTAGACGAGGAATTGATCTATTAATGCAAGAGATGGCGCATTAAGTGGATTTTTCTCTTGTGGTTCAGCAAACAGGCTCAAGGATTATGGAGCAAGTGAGACTTGGATGCTCTAGGAGTTGGTTGGGAGGAATGACTATTTCATTTCTATTATCTTGACAATGGTGTCAGGTTCCATATTCTACTTCTTATCTGCCTAAATTAGTTTAAAGTAAAATCTTGAAGTTAACTATGAATCGTATTCATTTCTTTTTACAGTAATACTTTTATGCATTTGTTTCAAATATATTTCCTACTATGCATTTGTTTCAATATCTTTCATATTTGTTATATTCCTGTAAAGTAAACTGAGTTTAATTAGTATTCATAGATTCATTTCTTAATAAATAGCTGATTGGGCATCCATACCCGAATTAGAGATTTGTATAATGCTATAATGTTAACACAACTAGTAAATAAAAAACCAAGGACTATCCTATATCTAGTTAAAAGTTCTAGATTATGTTTGTTTATGTTTCCAGAACAATATTTAGATTGGATTATTTCAAACTAGATTCATACTGTTTCCAGTTAAAAGTTAGTTAAATTTTAATATGTCTTACAGATGGAACTTTCATTAGTTCACATAACAAACTCATACATAAATTGCTTAATCAAACCAAATCAATTATAACAACAAAGTATCCATTCGCATAACTTGTGAATTGAAATATTTATAAACCATTTATATATGAATTTCTTAAATGGATGGACTAAGAGCCGAGATGCTTTTTAAATCCAAGTTAAAATCACATAAACAGTATCTCATCTCAAAACCCCAATTGCAGATCGAAGTAACAATTATAAATATAATAAAAATTATCAAGTCAACTAACTAACAATTACACGACTGAAGTCGAATAGGAAAAATATCATAACTAAATCCTTTAGATCTGCTATAATCACCACGTTGCTCATGAATCTAGATCATGGTTGTGCAACCTCTTATTACGGGTATCTAAACCTGAGGCTAAACCTTTATTTAAAAACAAATTAACTCTACTAATTCAATTCGAGTTACAAATCTTTCTTCAACAACGAAACCATTAAAATATGGAATACGTGGCAGTAAGATTATCGTAAGATGGCAACCATGGTATAAATAAAATCATGACAAGTAGTACCATTAACAAACAAGGAACTCACAAATAATAAACTTGTACAGACCCTTGGGGGGTCGTTGTAATATATATATAGATATAGAATTTGAAACCAGGATGGTTGTAAGTCCATCGAAGACAGAATGCACTGTTCCCAAAATTCATAACATGTGAAATATATTTACAATAACGCTGAAACTGAGGTGGTTGTAAGTCCATCAAAGATGGTATCATGACTCTTTTTCGTCCATAATACTACATATACTAAAATAACTACGAAAATGATGGAACATAGAGGCTGTCAAGCCCTCTTTCCTGTAGGATAAAAAATCCTAAGGGTTAACTAAAAAATTCAGTCTAAAATTATCTTGAACTGTAACCAAAGCCTTTCTCCTACATGACCACGAACCCATCCTTTATTTTAAGCAAGTAACCCTGGCCTCTTGGCTAGAGGGACCATCGTTGCAGGCGGGCAACATCCACGCCACGAGCCACATGCAAAACCAAGCAACAAAGAAAAGTCAAATGTTAGGTATGTAGATATTTTCGTAGATAAGGGCTAACAAAGTAATTTGTCTTTACACTCAACTTTGGTTGGGAAGTAGCAGGCTTGGGAGGAGGTTACCCTGTTGCCACCCATTTTGGCTTCCCCAAAACCTAGAACCACCAGTAATACAATTAGAACCATAATTTTTTTTATTTTTAATAACTGTAATGAGGAAGTTAAAAATAATTACCTTATCTGAATGCAGAGAGCGCCAAGGGTCAGCTCCTCCTGGACTCCCTTATCTCTCCTCTTCCTGTAGAGTAAAACAACAAAACCAAGTTAGTTTCACTGGGATGAGAGTATGAAAAAGAATGTAAAAAATATAGAGAAATGAGTGCGATTCAATAAACTTACTAGGTTTAAGGCAGTTGAAAGGCCATTGAAACATTGGTTCAGATTTGATTCGATGGAAACCAACAAGGTCGATACTGTTCGGTGGCTAGCAACACCGAGTAAAACCTCCAATACACCTTGAAAGCAACTAGCAAGGACACCATTAACGAATAGTAAAATCTTGAACCCAAGAAACTAAACAACTCAACCGTGGTAGGCAGAGCTTCATTACAAACCCTTGTAGACCAAAACACGATGAAAATGAAACATTCAGACAGGACAAAGACCACATTAAACCCTTGCAAAAACCATTGCTAGCATGTAAGACAAGTGGATGGCCGAGATTGAATATCAGGAAAGCCATTAACTTCCTGGCTATGCTATTAACTCGCAGCCATAACCAATCTTTAATGCAAAAGTAAAACCAAATCATAACCTTGTACCTCCCATGGAATCACAAGGAGAAACCTTATATTATATCATTATGAAGGTGGTAAAGCCAAGAATCAACATTGACTATGGTATGAACACCATAGTTCCCCACTTTGCTATAAAGTAAACCAAGAGATTATAACATTGTTTATACACCTTGCGCAAAATGACCATGGTTTATACCATGGATCAACATAACTTTGATTCATGCCAAGTAGTAGGATCAAGACTCCCAAACGTTTCCTTCTTCATGAAACTATGCAACTAGTACCATGTTTTGTGAGTTAGGACGTGAAGTCTAGGGTCGAGACTTAGCTTTAGGGCTATGCAACCCTCTGCAAAAACATATAGTAAGATAAGTATTAACAAGAATTAATAACATCACCTACAAGTTTGGCGGTAGGGTCGTCATTAACCTTATGCAATCATCGCTTAAAGCTTAAACGCTAGTATTTTCATGTTGCAATCATTATTGCATGCTATGTTATTCACTTGGAGAAAGAGTATATATATATATATATATATATATATATATATATATATCACATTTTTTTTATTGTGAAAATTATAGGTGTGACAACATAATGGTATCAGAGCATGGTTACGGCACTTGGCCTTAACAAGCCCAACATTGAAACTGATAAAAAACCAGAAAATGGATTTTATCCTATTGTGGTTTGATTCTCTTGCGAACAAGAAGAGAAGAATAACTTTGTTTTCGCAGAAATTTAAGGCAGATGTAGGAATTTCCGCGGAAGAAGAATCCCATCCTAGGTATACAATGAATAATTAAGAGGGAATCCTAAGGGATGGTGAAATGTGGGTTAATCTAAATGAAAGTATAAATGACAATCAATCTGAATTACACCAAACTTTTAAAGAATTAAGTGCAGAATTAAAAAGAGTTAAAGAAGATAATGAATCTATTTTTAAAGCACAAGAGGAATTTAATAACATTTTGCTATCTAAACACCACAGTAATGAAAGAGAGAAAAATAAATAACCTGAACTTAACATAGAAAAAAATACACCTTACAAATGTAAGGGAAGAAAGCTGGAATTTTCCAGACATGGGGTTGAATCTTCCAGTGAGGAATCAACCAAGCACAATACATAAAAACATCAGTATTCTAGCGAAAGTAGTGACCGCAAGAAAAGGAAAAAGAAATACAAACCTTATGAAGAAATTTCCTGAGAATTCAAAAAGATCAAACGTCCTATGTTTAACAGAGAGATCGAGAAAGGAGAAGAAGTGGAAGCTTGGTTATTTGGAATGATGAAATATTTCCAGATCTATAACTATTCTGATGAAATAAAAACAAAAATGGACATCTATAATTTAATCGGGAAAGCATATATTTGGTGGCAAGATATAAAAAAATTAAAAGGTAAAAAAGAACGTTACGTAACATGGAAAACCTTTAAGAAGCACTTTAAACGAAAGCATCTTTTAAAATAGTACTACGAAGAAAAGTTAAGGAATTTTACGAATTAAGGTTAGGCTCTATGACCATGAAAGAACTCTGTAGTAAATTCCTAAGTTTACTTCGTTATGTGCCTTATATAATATATGAAAAATAAAAAATACAGTGCTTTCTCAACTGCTTGCCTATTATGTTTAAATAGAGGATTGAATGCGACAACCCAAAAACATTAGAAGAATCAATGAGAAAAGCGAATTTTTGTTATGATCATAACAAGAACAAAAAAGAAAATGTACCTAACCGGAAGACTAAAAGACGTGACAACTTTTATCAAAGAAAGAAGAATACTAAGTTTTACAAAAATACTGGGAATACTACAAAGGGTATCAAGAAAATAATTATAAGGTTTTAAACTACAAAACTTTGCAACAAAAGAAAGAGAACCTCCCACTACCTTTAATAAAAACATTGCACAGAGGGAACCATTAAAATGTTGGGAATGTGGCGAGCCAGACTATTTTAAGGATTTTACCATAAGAAAGAGTTTTTTTTATAATGTTCACTCAATTCAAGAAGCTGCTACAATTGGGGATATGGCGAGAATCATGCCCATAATCAGTGTTGCATTGGAGAATTGACAAGCAGACCATCAAACTTCAATGTTCAAAATTGAAGGTATGATAAAAAGTCAACCCATTTTCATACTAATTGATCCAGGTGCAAGTTTGAGTTATGTATCACTTAGGATTGTTGAATTATGTAAATTATCACAGGAAAAAATTGAAAAATGTTGGTTGGTACAACTAGCCACAGGTACCAAATGGAAGGTCTTTAGTTATGTGAAAAACTATGAAATTAGGATGAATGATTTGAATACAAATGCTGATAAAAATATCTTCCCATTAGGTTCTTATGATTTGTTGATAGGAATGGATTGGTTAGAAAAAAACAGGGTTATGTTAAATTGTTATGATAAAACTTTTAAATGCATGGATGATAATGGAAATACAATTAAAGTAAGAGGGATTCCTAGAAAGGTTATGATCAGAGAAATCTCTGCCTTGCAGATGAAAATATCTGTACGTAAGGGATGTAAATTTTTTGCAATCTACGTAAATAATTACAAGGATAATGATAACGAACTTAAAATAAAGGATATACCGATTTTAAAAGATTTTAAGGGAATCTTTTCGGAAGAAGTCCCTAGACTACCTCTTAAAAGGGACATATAATTTACAATCGATCTGATACCAGGAGTGGTACCAGCATCAAAATATTTTTATCAGATGAATATAATAGAACTTACAGAACTTAAATCACAATTGCAAGAACTAAATGAAAAAAAGTACATTTGACCTAGTGTTTCCCCTTGGGGAGCACCGGTCTTATTCGTAAAGAAGAAAGATGGAAATTTAAGATTATGCGTAGATTATCGACAATTAAACAAGATGATTATTAAAAATTGATATCCTTTACCCCGGATAAATGATCTATTCGATCAGTTCTGAGGGGAAACAATCTTCTCCAAAATAGATTTAAGGTCCGGATACCATCAGGTATGGATCAAGGATGAAGACATCTTTAAAACTGCTTTTAGAACCCGATATGGTCATTACGTGTTCGTCGTAATGCCCTTTGGTTTAAAAAATGCACCTGTATATTTTATGTGCTTAATGAATAGTATTATGAGTAACTACCTAGAAATTTGTAGTCGTCTTCATCTACGACATATTGATTTACTCAAAGAATAAACATGAACATGAAAAACAACTAAGAATAATTTTACAAGTGTTAAGAGAACAACATTTGTTTGCTAAGTTTAGAAAATGTGACTTCTTTAAGGACATAATTCAATATCTAGGACACATAGTGTCTAAAGATGGAATATCCATCGACCCCGAAAAAGATTAAGGCTATCACTGAATGTCCAGTTCCTAAGAATGTAACGGACATAATATTGTTCATGGGGATTACGGGTTATTACCAAAAGTTTATTGAAGGATTTTCTAAGATATCCTACCCCATAACCTCACTACAAAAGAAAGGCAACAAATTTGATTGGAGCGAAAAGTGTACTGAAAGTTTAAAAAAACTAAAACAGATGTTAACCATTGTCACTATCTTAAAAATTGCTGATCCTTTTAAAGATTTCGTCATATGCATTGACGCATGTAAGGAAGGGTTAGGCAGAGTGCTGATTCAAGAAAACTACGTCATGGCCTATGAGTCTAGGAAGTTAAAATAACACGATAAGAACTACGCTACACCTGACTTAGAACCTTTTGCAATTATACATACACTAAAGATGTGGCGACACTACCTCATCGAAAGAATTTTTTTTCTAATGTCATATAGCATAAGTTTAAAATACTTGTTTAATCAACAAAACCTTAATGCTAGACAAGCTAGGTGGTTGTCATTTTTAAGTGAATATGACTTTGAAATAAAACATATAAAAGGGAAAGAGAACAAAGTTACAGACGCTTTAAGTCGTCACGAAACTTACTTTCGCAAGCAGTAGCTATGAATCAGATTTAGAAAATGAAATATTAAGCACATAAAATTTTGTTAAAGAATATTGAAACCTAAAACAAAAGACCGCTGAAAATGAAAGGAACCAATTCAAAACAAATTTTAATATGAATGGAAGAGGGTTACTTCTACATAAAAACATATTATACATACCAAATGCACCGTCGATTAAATTAACTGTTATGAATGAGATACATAAATGACCATATTCAGGATACCCTGGATACCTGAAGATGATCACTATGATTAGAAAGGACTTCTTTTGGCCCAAAATGAAAAAATCGGTAGCATTATGTTTAGCATGTTGCATCAAATGCCAACAGGTAAAAGCAAAACACCAACATCTAATAGGGTTACTGCAACCACTACCCATTTCGAAATGGAAATGGGAAGTAATTAACATGGATTTCATAACAAGTTTACCTAGAAATTTTAAAGAACACAACTCAATCATGGTCGTAGTGGAAAAATTAAGTAAAGAAACTCATATTGATCTGATAAAATCTACTTATAAGGCTGTTAACATTGCAGATATATTTATGAAATAAATTTCCAGGTTACACAGTGTACCTAAGGTAATAATCTCAGATAGAGATGTAAAGTTTATAGGGAATTTTTGGATGGCCTTGTTTAAAGGACTAGGCATACAATTAAATTTCAGCATTGCGTATCATTCACAAATACATGGAAAAACTGAAAGAGTAAACCAAATTATAGAACAAATGCTTAGAATGTATGTAATGGACAAACCGAGTAAGTGGAAATATTACTTGCACTTAGTAGAATTTGCTTACAATAATCATTTTCAAGTATCAGCTGGAATGAGTCCCTTTGAAATTCTGTATGGATGAAAACATAACACTCCAATTTCTTGGAGCAGTCTAGTTGATAGGTAAATGTTAGGACCTCAATTTTTAAAGGATATAGAACTAATAGTGAAACATGTACAACAAAATCTGAAGGCTTCCCAAGACAAACAAAAGAGTTATGCTGACTTAAAGAACTCCTCGAGAGTTCCAGGTAGGCGAGCATGTATATACAAAGGTAAAACCCAAGAAATTCTCCCTAAGACTTGAAAATTGGCACCCAGGTATTGTGGGCAATTTTAATTTTTGGCAAAAGTAGGGTTGGTAGCATACTAGTTAGCCCTATCACCTATGATTAAAGTACATAATGTTTTTCATGTTTCCATTTTGAAGAATTATGTTCATGATTCTACTCATATAATTGAGTGAAATGTTATACAGATGGAACCCGAAGGTGATTTCCACGTGGGACCAGAGCGTATTCTTGACAGGAGAGAACTTTTACTCCAGAACCGTACCATCAGACAAGTCAAGGTGCAATGGAAGCACCTTAGTTCGGAAGAGTCCACTTGGGAATTGTAAATTGATATGCGTGAGGCATATCTGATCCTATTTCAAGATGAAATGATGGAATAATAAAGATAAAAAAATAATAACACCAAGGACGACGTTATCCTCTAAGGGGAGGTGTATGTAATACACCGAATTAAAATAATTTATTATTATTATTTTTGAATATTTTATTTTTAAAAATATTTTTGACAAGAAAGTCAAAAATAAATGTAATGGATTATTCTTATTTATTAATTACAAATACTGGAGGGAACCATAACTGAAATAGTTGTTGAAAGAGTGTTTTCTAACCCATAAGGGGAAAAGACAAGTGTCTGAAGCTGATGAGTGAGAACTCAATATACAGGAGGAATCTTCCCCAAAACCATTTCAAAACTCCTTGTGGAATGCTAAAGAGTCGGGAGGCTCATAAATGAAGAAAAATTCTATATAATACTATGTCCATTTAGCAAGAAGGAGGCTAGAAGTGGACAAGGAACTGATCTGTTAATGCAAGATATGGCACATTAAGTGGATTTTTCACTTGTGGTTCAACGAATAGGCTCGAGGGTTCTGGAGCAAGTGAGATTTGGTTTTTCTAGGAGTTGTTTGGGAGGAACGACTATTTCATTTATGTTTTCTTGACAGTGGTGTCAGGTTCCCTATTCTACTTCTTATCTTCCTAAATTAGTTTAAAGTAAAATATCAAAGTTAACTATGAATCATATTCATTTCTTTTTACCGTAATACTTTTATGCATTTATTTCAAATATCTTTCCTACTATGCATATGTTTCAATATCTTTCCTAATTGTTATATTCATGTAAAGTAAACTGAGTTTAATTAGTATTCATAGATTCATTTCTTAACGAATCTTCGTTCGGGCATCCATACCCGAATCAGAGATTCGTATAATGTTGTAATGTCAACACAACTATTAAATAAAAAACGAAGGACTATCCTAGATCTGGTTAAAATTTCTAGATTATGTTTGTTTATGTTTGCAGAACAATATTTCCATTGCATTATTTCAAACTAGATCCATACTGTTTCAAATTAAAAGTTAGTTAAATTTCAATACGACTTACAGATGGAACTTTCATTAGTTCACATAACAAACTCGTACATAAATTGCTTAATCAAACCAAATCAATTATAACAACAGAGTATCGATTCACATAACTTGTGAATAGAAATATCAATAAACCATTTATTTATGAATTTATTAAATGGACAGAATAAGTGCCGAGAGGATTTTTAAGTCCAAGTTAAAATCATATAAACATTATCTCATCTCAAAACCCTAATTGTAGATCTAGAGTTACCAAGATTGAAGTAACAATTATAAATACAATAAAAATTATCAAGTCAACTAACTAATAGTTACACGACTGAAGTCGAGTAGGAAAAATATCATAACTATATCTTTTAGATTTGCTATAATCATCACGTTTCTCACGAATATAGATCATGATTGTGTAGCCTCTTATTACGGGTATCTAAACCTGAGGCTAAACCTTTATTTAAAAAACAATTTAACTCTATCGATTCAATTCGAGTTACAAATATTTCTTCAACAACGAAACCATTAAAATATCCAATACGTGGTAGTAAGACCATCGTAATATGGCAGCCATGGTATAAATAAAATAGTGTCAGGTAGTATCATTAAAAAACAAGGAACTAAAAAATAATAAACTGGAACAAACCCTAGGGGGGGTCGTTGTAATATATATATATATATATATATATATATATATATATATATATATATATGATTTCTAAATGGGGATGGTTGTATGTCCATCGAAGATGGCATCCATTGTTCCCAAAATTCATAACATAAATATTTACAATAACGCTGAAACCGAAGTGGTTGTAAGCCCATCAAAGATGAAATCCACATCTCTCTTTCATCAATAAAAATACACATACAAAAAGAAATATGACAACGATGGAAAAGAAAGGCTGCAAAGTCGTCTTTCTTGTAGGATAAAGACTCCTAAGGGTTAAAAAAAATGCAGTCTAAACTTATCTTGAACTGTGGCAGAATCCTTGCTCGTACACAACCACAAACCCAACCTTTATTTTAAGCAAGTAACCCCTACATCTTGGCTAGATGGGCCATCATTGCAAGCGAGAAACATCCACGTCATGAGAAACATGCAAAACCATGCAACAAAGAAAAGTCAGATGCCGAGTATGTAGAGATTGTCATAGATAAGGGTTAACCTAGTAATTTTTCTTTACACTCACCTTGGGTTGGGAAGTAGAAGGCCTGGGAGGAGGTGACCTTCTCATTAGCCTTGCCAACTTCCCCAAAAACCCGCAACCACCAGTAATACAATTAGAACTATAACAACTTTTATTTTTAAAAACTGTAATGACAAAGTAAAAAAAATTACCTTATCTGAGTGCAGAGAGGGTCAGGGGTCGACTCCTCTTGGGTGCCCTTATCCCTCTTTTGCATGCAGAGTAAAACAACAAAACCAAGTTAGTTTCGTTGGACTGAGAGTATGAAAAAGAAAGTAAAAACTATAGAGAAATGAGTGGGGTTCAATAAACTTACCAAGTTAAAAGGCAGTTCAAATGCCATTGAAACGCTAGTCTGAATTCGATTCGATGGAAACCAACAACACCGAGATTGTTCGACGGCACTTCGATGACCATCAAGATCGAATAAAACCTCCAATACACCCCAAAAGAAACCTGTAAAGGAACCATACACCTTAAGCGCTTATAACTTTGTTTATACACCTTGCGCAAAATGACCATGGTTTATACCATGGATAAACATAACTTTAATTCATTCCAAGTAGTGGGATTAATGCTATGGTGTTTAACACCATATTCTCCCAAATGTTTCATTCTTCATGAAACTATGCAACTAGTACCATGTTTTGTGAGTTAAGGCGTGAAGGCTAGGGTCGAGACTTAAACTTAGGGCTATGCAACCTTTTGCAAAAACATATAGTAGATAAGTATTAACAAGAATTAAGAACATCACCTGCAACTTTGGCGGTAGGGTGGTCATTAGCCTTATGCAATCATCGCTTAAAGTTTAACCTATCCATTTCAGTAAGAAAAATAGTTCAAGTCACCATACATTTAAACGACATAGTATTTTCATGCTGTAGTCATTATTACATGCTATGTTATTCACTTGGAGAAAGAGTGTGTGTGTGTGTATATATATATATATATATATATATATATATCATTTTTTTTTATTGTAAAAATTATAGGTGTGTGACATAATGGTATCAGAGCATGGTTATGACACTTGGCCTAAACAAGACCAACACTGAAACTGATAAAAAAACTAGAAAACTTAATTTATCCTATTGTGGTTTGATTCTCCTGCGAACAGGAAGAGAATAATAACTTTGTTTTTGTAGGAAGTTATGGAAGATGTAGGAATGCCACAGAAGAAGAATCCCATCATAGGGATCCAGTGAATAATGAAGAGGGAAACCTAAGGGATGGTGAAATATAGGCTAATCTAAATGAAAGTAGAAACGACATTCCATTTGAATTACAACAAACTGTTAAAGAATTAAGGGTATAATTAAAAATATTTAAAGAATATAACGAACTTATTCTGAAATCACAAGATGAATTAAATAACATTTTTCTATCTAAATTCCATAGTAATGAAAGAGAGAAAAATAAATAACATGAACTTAACATAGCAAAAAATACAATTTACAAATGTAAGGGAAGCAAGATGGAATTTTATAGACATGAGGCTGAATCTTCCAGTGAGGAATCAACCAAGCACAATACAAAAACACATCAATATTCTAGCAAAAGTAGTGACTGTAATCAAAGGGAAAATAAATACAAACCTTAGGATGAAATTTCTGGAGAATTCAAAAAGATCAAACCTCCTATGTTTAACAGAGAGATCAAGAAAGGAGAAGAAGTGGAAGCTTGGTTACCTGGAATAAAGAAATATTTCCAGATCTATAACTATTTCGATGAATTAAAAGTAAAAATGACCATCTATAACTTAACCGAGAAAACATATATTTGGTGGAAAGATATAAAAAAAGAAAAATGTATAAAAGAACGTTATGTAACATGGAAAACATTTATGAAGCACTTGAAACAAAAGTATCTTTCATAACAATACTACAAAGAAAAAACTAATAAATTTTACGAATTAAGGTTAGGTTCTATGACCATGAAAGAACTCTGTAGTAAATTCCTAAGTTTACTTACTTATGTGACTTATATAATAGATGAAAAAAAATGCATTGCTTTCTCAGCTGCTTCTCTCTTATGTTTAAAGAGAGGATTGAATATGATAACCCAAAAACGTTGGAAGAAGCAATGGGAAAAGTGAATTTTTGTTATGATCAGAATAAGAACAAAATAAAAAATGTACTTAACTGGAAGTATAAAAGACGTGACAACTTTGATCAAAGAAAGAATAATAATAAGTTTAAAAAAAAATACTGGGAATAACTAAAAAGGGTATCAAGACAATAATTATAAAGGTTGTAAACCACAAAACCCTGTAGCAAAAGAAAGAGAACCTCCCACTACCTTTAATAAAAACACTGCATAGAGGGAACCATTAAAATGTTGGTAATGTGGCGAGCCACATTATTTTAATGACTGTCCCATAAGAAAGAAAAACTTTAATAATGTTCACTCAATTCAAGAAGTTGCTACAGTTGGGCATATGGCAAGAAGCATGCCCAAAATCAGTGTTGCATTGGAAAATGGACAAGTAGACCATCAAACTTCAATGGTCGAAATCGAACGTATAATAAAAAGTCAACCTATTTTTATACTAATTGATCCAGCTGCAACTTTGAGTTATGTATCACCTAGGATTGTTGAATTGTGTAAATTATCAGAGGAAAATTTTGAAAAATCTTGGCTGGTATATCTAGAAACAGGTACCAAACGAAAAATATCTAGTTATGTGAAAAACTGTGAAATTATGATGAATGATTTGACTACACATGCTGATTTGAATATATTACCATTAGGTTCTTATGATTTGCTCATAGGAATGGATTGGTTAAAAAAACAAAGGGTTATGTTAAAATATTATGATAAAACTTTTACATGCATGGATGATAATGGCAATACAATTAAAGTAAAAGGGATTCCCAGAAAGGTTTTGATCAGAGAAGTCTTTTCCTTGCAGATGAAAAGATATGTACATAAGGGATGTAAAGTCTTTGAAATCTACATAATGGATGACAAGGATAATGATTACACACTTAAAATAGAGGATATACTGATCTTAAAAGATTTTAAGGACATCTTTTCGGAATATGTCCCCAGACTACCTCCGAAAGGGACATAGACTTTACAATCGATCTGATACCGGGAGCATGTTGACCCAAATTTATGAATGAGGTCAACTATGGAAAATCAATCCACACAAGTTGCTTATTGTAACTTTTGATGTGTTTGGGTTAGTTGATTTTCACAGGTTTTGGTCCTGCTACCACTAGGTTTTAACTCTCTTAAGGAGAGTTATCTAACTTTAACCTAGAAAAGTATAATCTAAACTACTTAATATTACCGAATTCTAATTAACACAACTAAAACTATTAAAACTAAATGTAAATATTAATCTATAAATTAAACTAAGGTTTTGATGAAAATATATCTATTTAACAACTACTAAATAGAATTCAATCTAATTATGCCTAACTGATATTTTTGTGCTCTCTTAAGGAGAGTCTTTCAATTTTCTGAAATATTTCCTAGGAATAATAAACAGAAGCTCAATTAACAATTGTTACAAATAATATAAAATTTAACTAAAGGAATTTAAATCTATTCTAATTTATGTAAACTATCCCAGCCAAGAGCTGATTATAAATTGTGTTAACTATTATTAACTATTAAACATTTTTTTTATAAATACAACTATGACAACAAAAAATAATCACAATTATAATTACAATCACAATCTATTGTAAAATAGATTATGATTAAAGAGATACCAATAAATAATTATCAGTAACTTAAAACCATAATAATAAGAAATCAATACATAAATATTAAACTATTTGACAGAATGTTTGCAAAAACACAAAGTAAATCAACCAATCAATTTATTCATGCATAACATTCTTAATCAAATTACTAAGAAAACATAATAAAATGATTAAAAATATCACTAAGATTTAACATGAAAATGCATTTTGACTTGAATCATTTCATATGATTCACACAATTATCATAAAATATAACCGCAAGCCTATTTAAACATAGAATATTGCTATGAACATATTATATAAATTCACAAAACTAAATCTGACATGATACCAGTTTGAAGAAACATTGTCAAAAAATATTAATAACACAAGTTATTATAAACTTGACAAAAATGTAGATGATCTGTAGTCCATAAGCAACATCTTCTTAATGATCTCCAATCAAACAGGAAAAATAGAACAAAACTTGGGAAAATAATTTCATTTCACTCTATCAAGCCTTCCCTTTGACAATCGCATCTTCATTCTATTTGTAGACATAAAATATTTACAAAATAGAAACAGAATAAAGAAAAATAAAACTATCTCAATTCTACAGAGACCTCCCCCATCCAATCTCCATCTTTCTTCCTTCTTTAATTTATGGACTTTGCTCCATTCATCGAATTTATTCCATCCCTTTCTTTGATCGTATCCTTTTCTTTTCTTGCTGAGGTTAGTTCTTTTAACCTCCACATTAAAAGCCAATATTTGAGTAAGAAAAACAATAAGTTGATAATTTAAAAGCTAATTTCTATATGAAAGAATAATAAAGAAAAAAGAAATCTCCTTTCTGGATTGGTGAAACAATCACAGTAATTTATAATTTTGCCTTATCATTTCAATGTTTTGTTGACTCATAATTAAACTTCTTCCATCGTTGTTTGAGGCACTTCTCCAAGGTAACTTCTTTCCTTTGAAGCTTATGTCTTTTTGATATGTTGAAGTCATTAGATCTCCATCTGATAGATTAATGATTCGATGACAACATAAAGAGTAATGTAAACCCCCTTTTGCTGACGGTCAATTTTCAGTACACTCTCAACATTATGGCCACAATTTAGTCTACAAACTCATGGAATAGTTGAAATGGTAAAATTTTAACTCCAGAAGATTTAATGTTAATTTACACCACCCATATAAATCTTTATTACTTGTTACTTTTACTATCTTGTGACCATAAGTTGCTCCGGATCCTTTGCAGTCAATCCAAGCCTTGGTTGACGGTAATTTTAAATATAAACAAACTTTCATGTATTGAATCTGGTAGAACATTTATGATGTGTTAGCATGGAAAACTGCACCTGTGATCTGGAGAGATTTGATAACATCTTTTTAAACAAGAACCCCTTTTTTAAGGGAGATTTTCCAGTTATCTCAAGAATAGCACCTTGTCATCACAACTGAAATGAGAGATCTTTTAAAAACTGAATGTATATTCCCCTTTAATGGCTGATAACTTCCTTCACTTGCGGATTATCAAATTGATGAACTTGAGTTGATTTTTTTTTATGAGATTTGGCGAATTGGTATAATAGTGTCTTCCTCTCAATGACACGTCCTTAATGGCACCAGGATCTTATTTTCTTGATTGGCATGCAAAATGATTTTTTAAACGACATAAGAGAAAACAATCTTTGTTGATCTACCTAAAAGACCCAAAAGTCAAACGACAAAGATTAGTAAAATCGCACAATCCTCATGAAATGAAAACCAAAACAAAGAATAACCAGCGTGGAAAGTCAAGGATCCAAAAGGAGATCGTGAAATCAAGGAAGATAAAAATAAAAGAACACCAAACTAAGTATTAACAAAATTCTTAATAGGGGCCCCTTCATTTTGCAAAATCAAAGGGGAGTTGTTGGGGTGCCAATAGAGCGGTACCAACATCGAAAGATCCTTATTGGATAAATATAGTAAAACTTACAGAACTTAAATCACAATTGCAGGAACTAGTGTTTCCCCTCAGGGAGCACCAGTCTTATTCGTAAAGAAGAAAGAAGAACTTTAAGATTATGCATATATTATCAACAATTAAACAAGATGACTATTAAAAATAAATATCCTTTACCCCATATAGATGATCTATTCAATAAGTTACGAGGAGTAACAATCTTCTCCAAAATAGATTTAAGGTCTGGATACCATCAGGTACAGATCAAGGATAAATACATCTTTAAAATTGCTTTTAGACCCCAATATGGTCATTACAAGTTCGTCGTAATTCCATTTGGTTTAACAAACACACGTGTAGTGTTTATGTGCTTAATGAATAGTATTCTGAGTAATTACCTAGATAAATTCGTAGTCATCTTCATCCACGACATACTGATTTACTCAAAGAATAAACAAGAACATGAAGAACACCTAAGAATAATTTTACAAGTGTTAAGAGAACAACAAATATTTGCTAATTTTAGAAAAGGTGACTTATTTAAGGGCATGATTCAATATCTAGGACACGTAGTGTCTTAAGATGGAATATCTATTGACCCTGACAAGATTAAGGCTATCAATGAATGGCCAGTTCCGAAGGATGTAACAAACGTAAGATCAGTCATGGGTATTACAGTTTAATACCGAAATTTTATTGAAGGATTTTCTAAGATAGCTTGCCCCATAACCTCGCTACATAAAAAAGGTAATAAATTTGATTGGAGTCAAAACTGTACTGAAATTTTTAATAAACTAAAACAACTGTTAACCACCACATCTATCTTAAAAATTGTTGATCCTTTTAAATATTTATTCATATGCACCGACGCATGTATGGAAGGGTTAGGCGGGGTGCTAATTCATGAAAACTACGTCATGGCCTATGAGTCTAGGAAGTTAAAAGAACATGAGAAGAACTACACTACACATGACTAAGAACTTACTGCAATTATAAATGGACTAAAGATGTGGCGACACAACCTCATCGAAAGAATTTTTTTTACCTATGTCAGATAACATAAGTTTAAACTACTTTTTTATCAACAAAACCTTAATGCTAGACAAGATAGGTGGTTTCCATTTTTAAGTGAATATGACTTCGAAATAAAACATATAAAAGGAAAAGAGAACAAAGTTGCAGATGCTTCAAGTCGTCACACAAAATTACTTTTCACAAGCAGTAGAGATGAATCAAATTTAGAATTTCAAATCTTAAATGCATAAAATTTTGATAAAGAAAATCAAAACCTAAAAGAAAAGACTGCTGAAAATGAAAGGAACCAAATCAAAACATATTTTAGTCAGAATGGAAGAGGGTTATCGTTGTAAAAAAACAATTATACATACCCAATGCAACATAAATTAATTTAATTATTATGAATGAGTTACATAAACGACCACATTCAGGACACCCTGGATACCAGAAGATGATCACTATGATAAGAAAAGACTTCTTTTGGCCTAACATGAAAAAAGAGGTAGAAAAATATTTAGCATGATGCATCGAATGCACTACCCATTCCAAAATGGAAATGGGAAGTAATCAGCATTGATTTCATAACATGTTTACCTAGAAATTTTAAAGAACATGACTAAATCATGGTCATAGTGGACAAATTAAGTAAAGCAACTCATTTTATTCTGGTAAAATCTACTGATAAGGATTTTGATATTGTAGATATATTTATGAAAGAAATTTTTAGGTTACATGGTGTATATTTATGATAGAGATGTAAATTTTACAAGGAATTTTTGGAAGGCCTTGTTTAAAGGACTGGGCACACGATTAAATTTCAACACCGTGTATCGTCCACAAATGGATGGACAAACTGAAAGACTAAACCAGATTCAAGAAGACATGCTTAGAATGTATGTAATGGACAAACCAGTTAAGTGGGAAGATTACTTGCACTTAGTAGAGTTTGCTTACAATAATAATTTTCAAGTATTAGCTGGAATGAGTTCTTTTGAAATTTTGTAAGGACGCAAATGTAACACTCCAAATTCTTGGAGAATTCTAGGTTATAGGTTAATATTAGGACCTGGGTTGCTAAAGGATATCGAACTAACAGTGAAATTGGTACAACAAAATCTGAAGGCTTCCCAAGAAAGAAAAAATATTTATGCCGACTTAAAAAGTGCTCCTCGAGAGTTTTAGGTAGGTGAGCATGTATATATAAAGGTAAAACCCAAGAAAATATCCCTAATACTAGGAACGTATTCAAAATTGGCAGCAAGGTATTGTGGGTCATTTGAAATTTTGGCAAAAGTAAGGTCGGTAGCATACTAGTTATCCATACCACCTATGATTAAAGTAGATAATGTTTTTCATGTTTCCATTTTGAAGAAGTATGTGCATGATGATACTCATATAATTGAATGGAATGTTATACAGGTGGAATCCGCATGAGAGTTCTAGGTGGGACCGTAGTGTATTATCGACATGAGAGAACTTTTACTCTGGAACCATACCATTAGACAAGTCAAGGTGCAATGGAAGCACCTAAGTTCAGAAGGGTCCACTTCGAAATTGGAAAGTGATATGCGAGAGGCATATCCGATCCTATTTCAAGATGAAATGATGGAAGAATAAAGACAAAAAAAAATAACATCGAGGATGGTGTTATCCTCTAAGGGGAGGTGCATGTAATACATTGATTTAAAATAAATTGTTATTATTCTTTTTGAATATTTTAATTTTTATAATATTTTTGAAAAGATAGTAGAAAATAAATGTAATGGAGTATTCTTATTTATTGATTAAAAATACTAGAGGGAATAAGAAATGAAATAGATGGTGAAAGAGTGTTTGCTGACCCATAAGGGTAAAATAAAGTGGTTGAAGCTGCTGAGTGACAACTCAATATGCAGGAGGCATCTTCCCCAAAATCAGGTCACACCTCATTGTGGAGTGCTAAAGAGTCGAAGGCTCATAAATGACCGAGTACTAGGAAAACACAATATAATAGTATGTCCATTTAGTAAGCTGGAGGCTAGCAGTGGATGATGAAATGATCTGTTAATGCCAGAGACATCGAATTAAGTGGATTTTGCTCTTGTGATTCAACAAACAGGCTCGGGGGTTCTGGAGCAAGTGAGACTTGGCTGCTATAGGAGTTGGTTGGGAGGAACGACTATTTCATTTCTGTTTTCCTGACAGTGGTGTCAGTTTCCCTATTCTACTTCTCATGTGCCTAAATTACTTTAAATTAAAATATCAAGGTTAACTATGAATCATATTCATTTATTTTATAGTAATACTTTTATCCATCTGTTTCAAATAGCGTTCCTACTATGCATATATTTCAATATCTTTCCTATTTGTTATATTCATGTAAAGTAAACTTAGTTTAATTAGTATTCATATATTCATTTTTTAAGGAATCTCTGTTCTAGCATCCATACCTGAATCATAGATTTGTTCAATGTTGTTATGTTAACACAACTAGTACATCGAAAACGAAGGACTATCCTAGATCTAGTTAAAAATTCTAGATTATATTTTTTTTATGTTTCCAAAATAGTATTTAGATTGGACTATTTCAAACAAGATTCATACTATTTCCAGTTAAAAGTTAGTTACATTTTAATACGACTTACAGATGGAACTTTCATTAGTTCACATAAAAAACTCATACATAAGTTGCTTAGTCAAACCAAATCAATTATAAAAGCAGAGTATCCATTCGCATAACCTATGAATTGAAATATCTATAAACCATTTATTTATGAATTTCTTAAATGGACAGACTAAGAGTCGAGAGGTGTTTTAAATCCAAGTTAAAATCACATTAACATTATCTCATGTTAAAACCCCAATTATAGATCGAGAGTTACCAAGATCGAAGTAACAATTATAAATACAATAAAAAATTATCAAGTCAACGAACTAACAATTACACGACTGTAGTCGAGTAGGAAAAATATCATGACTAAATATTTTAGATCTGCTATAATCATCACACTGCTCATGAATCTAGATCATGATTACACACCCTCTTATTATGAGTATCTAAACATGAGGCTAAGCCTTTATTGAAAAAAAAATTAAATCTACTGATTCAATTCGAGTTACAGATATTTCTTCAACAACAAAACTGTTAAAATATCCAATACATGGTAGTAAGACCATCGTAAGATGGAATCCATGGTATAAATAAAATCATGACATGTAGTATCATTAAAAAACAAGGAACTCACAAATAATATACTAGTACATACCCTAGGGTGTCATTGTAATTTATTTATATATATGAAAAATAAACATATAGGATTCAGAACCAGGATGGCTGTAAGTCCATCGAAGATGGCATCCATTGTTCCCAAAATTGATAATATATGAAATATATTTACAATAATGCTGAAACTGAAGTGGTTGTAAGCTAATCAAAGATGGAATCCACTTATATTTTTCATCCATAAAACTACACATACGAAAAGAACTACGACAACAATGGAACATAGAGGCTACGAAGCCCTCTTTCCTGTAGGATAAAAACTCCTGAGGGTTAACAAAAAAATACAGTCTAAACTTATCTTTAACTATGGATAATTACTTGTTCCTATACGACCACGAAACCAACCTTTCTTTTAAGCAAGTGAACCTTACCTCTTGGCTAGACTTGCCATCGTTGCAAGGGGAAGCATCCATGCCATGAGCCACATGCAAAACCAAGCAACAAAGAAAAGTTAGATGTTGGGTATGTATAAATTGTCGTAGTTAAGGGTTAACAGAGTAATTTGTATTTACACTCACCTTGGGTTAGGAATTAGTAGTCCTGGGAGGAGGTGACCCTGTTTCCACCCTTGCGGGCTTCCCCAAAACTTGCAACCACCAGTAATAGAGTTAGAAGCATAACACCTTTTATTTTTAAAAACTGTAGTGACGAAATTAAAAATAATTACCTTATCCAAGTGCAGAGAGGGCCAGGGGTCGACTCATCCTGGACGCCCTTATCCCTCCTCTACCTATAGAGTAAAACAACAAATCCAATTTAGTTTCACTGGATTGAGAGTATGAAAAATAATGTACAAACTATAGAGAACATAGCGGGGTTCAATAAAATTACTAGGTTAAAGGTAGTTGAAATGCCATTGAAATGCTGGTCCGGATTCGACTAGATGGAAACAGACAAGGTCGAGACTATTCAGTGGCCAACAACATCGAGTAAAACCTCCAATACACCTCAAAAGAAACCAGTAAGGACACCCTTAATGATTACTAAAATCTTGGAGCTAGTTAATGAGGTGACGGTGTTCACTTTCGATCTAGTTATTTGTTGGTCACCTTTTGGCCTATAAAAGGAATCCATGGGAATGCATATTGGAAGAGAAATATAGAGCAAGGAAATGCAGCTACTAGAATTTTATTGGAGCTCCTTCATAGCCCATCCCTACCACACCTATTACCATTCTCAAGCTCCCTTGCCTCCTTCCTCTAAGGGGAAAGTGTTTCTCTCATTTTTCCTCCTTCCTCAAGGAGCAATATCTTCATTCTTTTAGCTTAGTTTAGGCTTGTTGAAGTTTCTTTTTATTGTGTGTGTTTGTTCTACCTAACTCACAACTACTATTGTTTCTTTGGCTACAAATTGTAAGGATAATAGGGAGGATAGTTCATCCTTGGGTCATTTCCCCCCATAATACTATTTATGGCAACTTCTCTTAATTTTTTTCCATCTCTTATTAACTAGGTTGTTATTTGTTAGATAACTAATTTATGGTTTATTGTCCTTTGCAGGTGAAGAGGTCCATACCCTTAATCTCAATAATTATTCCTCCTCTTGGTTCTAATAGCTGTTAACAGAGACACACAAATCTCAACACTGTGGGCACATAGTTCGTGCACACATATCTTCAACAATCATGCTATCTGAGCATGTTAACAAACCCTCGCCCATGAAGTTCTTCTTTTACTATTTATGCGACCTTCTTGCATTCTAATTGTGCTACTACGCTCCAGTGACTGCTTTTTATGTGCTTCTTTGCACCTATATTTGTGTTTTGTGTGTTACTATCCCATTTTATTTGATTTTTATCATTTTGCACAAATCTTGCAGCCCCAAAGGCTACTCACTAATGAAATAGGAGTAATTAAATTGCAATAGTTACATTTTTCTATAGTAATTAGCTCACCCAGCCTAAGATTACAGAGGAAAGGGGTATTCCCTCGAAATCTACCTAGGAAACCAACCTTGAGGCTTTTAATGGGCCTCATTGTTGTCACTGGTATTCAAGAGATCTTATGATTCTTTGCTCACTTTACATCTCGTTGGTAGAGTGGTCTAGAACCAATTTTGCACACAAGTAAGGACCTAAAGACTCTAATATCCCAAAGTATGCTCTTCACCTCGCACTTCTTGTGAGCTTGGTGAACCAGAAAAGGGGAAGAAGTGTGAAATGCCTCCATTTCACCCTTTTAATTCGTTAACATTATTATTAGTTGCAAGGATCATTAGCATATTTTAGAGTTAAAGTTAAATCTCCATTGCATTTACTTTATGCTCTTTAGTTAGTTGCAACAATCAATTTTCTTACCTCACATGTGTTTGCATCACTAACACACACTAAGGGACCTAAAAAATCTCCCCATCTGATTATGCACTTCACCTTGCATTACTTGTGATCTTGTTGAATAAAAAAGTAAGGGAATTGTGAAATACCTCCCTTACACACCTTATCCAAATTTGGACCCTTAAACTCAACACTTGTTATTGCTAACCAATTAAAATCCTCCATAGGATTTCACAACACAATATTTTAGTCAGGTAGGATTGTTTGGGATAAGCATCCAAAAAATTCCCACCATTATAGTTTTATTAGAATTTTGAACCATATCATGGTTGACTTAGAGGGTACTATCAAATCCTACTATCGGCAAGTGTCAATAGACAACCTGGATAAGAAGGTGTTATGCCCAAGTACTTTAAAGCCAAGGTATAATTACCCTTCTACCCCCTATGAGTCACACAACTTGCTGTTAGGGGGATGATACTATACCACCCAGGAAAAACCACTTACCCACACTTGACACAAGTATCTTAGTGGCCAAACTTAGGATATCACAAAGGAGAAATAGCGAGTGTCATTGACTCCTGAATTTAGATACTATCATTGTGAAGTGATGCCAACACTTTTGGAACATAGCCCCATCACCGGTATAACCAAATATTTGTTACCTTCACTAGTCAATTGTTGTGTGGATCCCCTTATCACCAGTAATTGTGATTTTGGAAGGTCCAATTACATTTGAGAGGAAGGACATTAGGTCTTTAGGATATTCAAATTTATTTTATTTTCTAACTACAAGTTCACATAACTTCTAATTAAAAAGAACCTACATGTGGTATCATTTGTACTAAACAACCATTTCACATATTACTCACTTTTGCATCACTCACACTTCTTAAACTAGACTTCCACCATAGAGGAAAAAAACCCCCTAAGGCATCCCTGTGGACTGCAAGGATTAACCCCTCTCTCAAAGGGTGTTTTTTCTCTCTCTCCCTGTGGTTCTCAAGGTGGATACTCTAGTTGGGTCCTCTCCTAGGCCACATTGATTGGATCCTCCGGGAGAGGCCACTCCTTTCTTGATTCATTTTCTCCCCACAAAGAGTTTTTAGATCCTTTTTCTTCATACTCTCATAGAAGAGGCACCCCATTATTTCCACCATGTGGAGGAAATATCCCCCTTCTTCTCCCTCTTGAGGAGGAGGACACACAAAATCCTCTTCTTCAGATCAAGGAAAGAGATAACCGCCCCATAATCCCCGTTGTCGCCCTCAAGGAAATAACACACAAAGTATGATGGTGGCAAAAAATACCAACCTACCATTCATGGTTAGCTTGAATCTCCCTGATATAGTGAAGCTGATCAATGAAACCATAGCTCATGATATAACATGGCCCACTATGCTCGACAATCTCTCCTTAGACATCCCTAAGTTTGAATGGAAACAAGAAGATGACCCCATTAACTTTGTCATGTATTTCCATCTATGGAGTTCCTCCAATAACATAGTGGAGGATTATGTGAGGCTTCACCTCTTTAAATGAACACTCACTGATACAACTACAAAATGATACATGAACCTACCAGGGGATTCACATGCCACTTTTAGAATAGTAGCCACCACATTTCTCACCTACTTTTAATTATCGATACTGCATGACGATGGTATTGAAATTCTCATGGAATTTCAGAAAAAAAAACATTTCTACACACTTAATGGACCACATCCATGAGTAGGGATGATTTTGAGGAACCGTACTTATTTAAAAGTATATAAATGTTGGCGAATATTACCAATTCTTAAAACGCCAACTATAAAATGTTTGGCGATATTTTTCAAAAAAGATTTTAATTTCCAAGGGTTTTGTATCATTTATATAATAATTTGGCAATTTTTAGGGTGAAAAATTTTTACCCCATCAAAATTGGGCGAAATAGGGCTTCAAAAAATGCAAAATGGCGAATCTTTTTTGGGAGAAAAACATGGAAAAATAGCCCACTGGGCTAAAATTCACCCCTAAAATTATCCCTGTCCACGAGTGGCGTAGGCATCACACTTTGTGGAATTTAGATATTCAATCTCAGTTCCTATTGGATTGGTTTATCAAATCTCTCTAACTTGACATAGAAAAATCCATGGCAACGTCCTTCCCATAAACTGGGAAGAGTCCATATTAAAGACCCAACACTTTGATCTCATATATGCATAGTTTGATAACCTATACATCATCCTTCCTGATACACCTCGACATTGTTCTTTGGATACCCCCATGCAGGGTCATCACATTCAGTGGATGGGATTATTATGTCCATTTACCAATAGGTAAAATATCCCCCACAACTAGATTCTATACCATTCCATATAGCGGTGCATATCCCCCCATCCCCGCCGTGTTGACACTTCCTACAACTATCCCAAATCCTCCATTTGGACATATATAGTATGGTACCTATTGTCCCACCTACCCCAATGCAATCCAGGAAATAGTGGTACCTCCATCACAAATGGCACAACCATCTCCTACATCCACATTATATGGAGTGCAATAAGAATATATCCCACCACAAGTGTATAATCCTTATTACCCACTACCATTCCCTGTTGGTTTGACCCTCATGCCTCATATAGGGTTTAATTTAGTCCAACTTATTTCCAGCAAAAAGCTCAACAATTTGAGCAGTAGAACACCATAAATCCCCAGAATCGTCAAAATCAAGGAGGAAGAAAGGTAAGAACAAGTAGAACCAGTAGGAGGGGAAAGGGGGAAAACCCCCTCCCCAATAGAACCAAAACCTAGGTATCCCAAAGTTAGGGGATAATAACTCTCCAAAACAAGGGAAAACCACAAACCTGAGGATAAACTATTCTTGCTCAATTTGTGGCAAGTATGGCCACTATACCCATTATTGTCCACTCATGCTCGACTTCTAATAGTTGGTGGATTCCAAGAAAAATACAACCACATACCCTCCTCAAGAAGCTAATGCACTATATTCACAACACGTTGTCTCACAACAACCTTTTTCCAAGCAAGGGGTAGTAAGTCAACAACTGGTCCCTTGCCCCTTAGGAGATGGCTCTTGTCAATCCATCTCCATGGACACGACTGATTTCAACCTCTAGAATTGAGATAAATGCTATGGTGGGCCCGACCCTCCTCAAGGAGAATACATACCTACTCCTTCAAAAGGCCCTTTGCAAATTCCACACCCAAGCATGGAACAAATCCTAAGGATTCCAAAGGTGCCACTTAGGCGTACCCCACATGAAAGCTGCCACAATTATAGTATTGTGGATGACTTGGATTAGTCTCAAGCTGCCACGTCTACGTTAGAATTCCTTTAGTCATGCCCAACCCAAAGGAAGGAATTACTCAACAAACCTAGTGTCGTTGACCCTTCTTGACTCGTTCCTTGTGACTTTCAACCTTGACAAAAGTGAACTGTGACTACCCTCATCAGTTGCATTCCATGTCCTAGTTACCATATAAAACATTATGATTCATTGATTCATCATCGAAGAAGGAACACCCACTTGTGTCATGTCCTCAAATGTTTACAAAATATTGGGCTCACACGAGTTAGTCCCCTCATCTATCACCCTTTGTACCTATGATGGGAGTCCATTCCAACCTAAGTATTATACCAAAATGTTCCCATCGAGATAGGGGGAAAGATGGTAATGACCAATATTGAAGTCTTCGATGTACAACTTGACTACAATATCCGTTTGGGCCATAGACATATGTACACCATGAAGATAAATGTATCTTCAGTATTATGCATCATGATGTTTCCCTTCAATGGGAATATCATCACCCTTGACCATCTCAATTACTATGACCCCCATGCCAACACTAACATTGAAAATGTCCTACCTCCTAGGGGGCATATTCAGGTTCTCCGCTTGAAATCCCCACCTCGATGGATGACCTCATGTGCACCATTTTCACCTCTGAAAATGAGTCTCCCACCATATTGGCATCAACATCGACACATTTGATGAGTCATGGAATTGAACAAACATTGAGTCCACCAATGCCCCCCATATTCTAAATAAAATTATTATACTCCCCCATAAGAGTGCAGGGGATGTTTATCATGGATCAACTAACTCTCATGGGATCACTTTGGGAATCCCTGTGTGGTACCTGTAATATAGCGAATTAAAATAATTTGTTATTATTCTTTTTGAATATTTTATTTTTTAAAATATTTTTCACAAGAAAGTCAAAAATAAATGTAATGGATTATTCTTATTTATTAATTACAAATAATTGAGGGAATCATAAATGAAATAGTTATTGAAAGAGTGTTTGCTGACCCACAAGGGAAAAATACAAGTGGTTGAAGCTATTGAGTGAGAACTCAATATGCAGGAGCCATAGTCCCCAAAATCAGGTCACAAATCCTTGTGGAGTGCTAAAGAGCAGGAGGCTCATAAATTACTAAGTCCATTTAGCACGCAGGAGGCTAGTAGTGGATGAGGAACTGATTTGTTAATGCAAGAGATGGCACATTAAGTGGATTTTTCTCTCGTGGTTCATTGAACAGGCTCAGGGGTTCTGGAGCAAGTGAGAATTGGATTCTCTAGGAGTTGGTTGGGAGGAACAACTATTTCATTTCTGTTTTCGTGACAGTGGTGTCAGGTTCCCTATTCTACTTCTTATCTACCTAAATTAATTTAAAGTTAAATATGAATCATATTCATTTCTTTTTACAGTAATACTTCTATGCATCTATTTCAAATATCTTTCCAACTATGCATCTGTTTCAATATATTTCCTATTTTTTTATATTCATGTAAAGTAAACTGAGTTTAATTAGTATTCATAGATTCATTTCTTAACAAATCTCTAATCGAGCATCCATACCTGAATCAAATATTTGTATAATGCTGTAATGTTAACACAACTAGTAAATCGAAAACAAAGGACTATCCTATATTTGGTTAAAAGTTCTAGATTATGTTTGTTTATGTTTCCAGAACAATATTTAGATTGGATTATTTCAAAATAGATTCACATTGTTTCCAATTAAAAGTTATTTCAATTTTAATACATCTTACAGATGGAACTTTCATTAGTTCACATAACAAACTCATATATAAATTGCTTAATCAAACCAAATAAATTATAACAACAGAGTAACCATTCACATAACCTATGAATTGAAAAATTTATAAACATTTTATTTATGAATTTCTTAAATAGACGGACTAAGAGTCGAGAGGCTTTTTAAATCCAATTTGAAATCACATAAACATTATCTCATCTCAAAACCCCAACTGCAGATCGAGAGTTACCAAGATCGAAGTAACATTTATAAATACAATGAAAATTATCAAGGCAACTAACTAATAGTTACACGACTGGAGTTGAGTAGTCAAAATATCGTAACTAAATCTTTTAGATCTGCTATAATCACCACGTTTTTCATGAATGTAGCTCATGATTGCACAACCTCTTATTACGGGTATCTAAACCTAAGACTAAACTTTTATTTAAAACCAAATTAAATCTACTGAGTCATTTTGAGTTACAAATCTTTCTTCAACAACGAAGCCATTAAAATATCCAATACATGGGAGTAAGACCATCGTAAGATGACAACCATGGTATAGATAAAATCATGACATGTAGTATCATTAACAAACAAGGAACTCACAAATAATAAATTGGTACACACCCTAGGGGAGTCATTGTAATATATATATATATATATATATATATAGGATTCGAAACAGGGATGGCTATAAGTCCATCGAAGATGGAAACCATTGTTCCCAAAATTCAAAACATATGAAATATATTTACAATAACGCTGAAACCAAAGTGGTTGTAAGCCCATCAAAGATGGCATCACGACTCTTTTTCATCCATAAAAGTACACATACGAAAAGAACTACGACATTGATGGAACAGAGAGGCTATGAATCCCTCTTTACTATAGGATAAAAACTCCTAAGGGTCGACAAAACAATACAATCTAAACTTATCTTGAAATGTGGGGAAATTATTGCTCCTACATGACCATGAATCCAACCTTTATTCTAAGCAAGTAACCCTTGCCAGGGTCCATCGTTGTATGGGGACACATCCACGCCATGAGCCACATGCAAAACCAAGCAACAAAGAAAGGTTAGATGCTATGTATGTAGAGATTGTCATAGATAAGGGTAAACAAAGTAATTTGTCTTCACACTCACCTTGGGTTGGGAAGTAGCAAGCATGGGAGGAGGTGACCCTGTTGCCACCCATGTCGGCTTCCCCCAAACCTACAACCACCAGTAATACAATTAGAACCATAACAACTTTTATTTTTATTAACTGTAATGACGAAGTTAAAAATAATTACCTTATCCGAGTGCAGAGAGGGCCAGGGGTTGGCTCCTACAGGATGCCCTTATCCCTCCTCTGTCTGTAGAGTAAAAAAAAACCAAGTTAGTTTCGTTGGACTGAGAGTATGAAAAAGAATGTAAAAACTATAGAGAACTGAGTGGGGTTCAATAAACTTACCAAGCTAAAGGCAGTTGAAATGCCATTGAAACATTGGTCCGGATTTGATTCAATGGAAACTAGAAAGGTCGAGACTGTTCGACGGCCAACAACACTGAGTAAGACCTCCGATAAAACTTGGAAGAAACTAGTAAGGACACCATTAATGATTAGTAAAATATTGAACCCAAGAAACTAAACAACGCAACCATGGTAGGCAGAGCTTCATTCCAAATACTTGCAGACCAAAACAATGATGAAAATGATTCAGACACGACAAAGATCACATTAAACCCTTGCAAAATCCCTTTCCAGTATGTAAGACAAGTGGAGGGACGAGATTTAATCTCAAGCAATCCATTAAATACCCGAATGCACTGTTAACTTGCTTCCAGGACCAATCATTAATGAAAAAGTCAAACCAAAACATAACCTTGTACCTCCCATGGTATTGCAAGGATAAACCTCATATTATATCACTACGAAGGTGGTAAATCCAATAATCAACATCGACTATGGTATGAACACCATAGTTCCAAACTTTTTTTATCAAGTAAATTAAGCGCTTATAACTTTGTTTATACACCTTGTGCAAAATGACCATGGTTTATACCATGGATCAACATAAATTTGATTCATGCCAAGTAGTAGGATCAAGACTATGGTGAGTTAGGACGTGAGGGTTAGGGCCAAGACTTAGCCTTAGGGCTATGGAACCCTTCACAAAACATATAGTAAGATAAGTATTAAAAAACATTAAGAACATCACCTACAAGTTTGGTGATAGGGTCGTCATTAAGCTTATGCAATCACCGCTTAAAAGTTTAACCTGTCTAGTCTAGTAAGAAAAATAGTTTAAGTCACCATACATTTACACGACATAGTATTTTCATGTTGCAGTCATTATTACATGCTATGTTATTCACTTGGAGAAAAAGTACACACACACACACACATATCAATTTTTTTTTATTGTAAAAATTATAGGTGTATGACATAATGGTATCAAAGCATGGTTATGACACTTGGCCTTAACAAGCCCAACAATGAAATTGATAAAAAACCAGAAAACAGTTTTTATCCTATTGTGGTTTGATTCTCTTGCGAACAGGAAGAGAAGAATAACTTTGTTTTTGTAGGAATTTATGGCAGATGTAGGAATGTTTGCGGAAGAAGAGACCCATCCTAAGGATACAATGAATATTTAAGAGGGAATCCTAAGGGATGGTGAAATATGGGTTAATCTAAATGAAATTAAAAATGACAATCCATCTGAATTACAATAAACTGTTAAAGAATTAAGGGAAGAATTAAAAAGAGTTAAAGAAGATGACAAACGTATTCTGAAAGCATAAAAGGAATTAAATAACATTCTGCTATCTAAACTCCACAGTAATGAAAGAGAAAAATAAAGAACCTGAACTTAACATAGAAAAAACTACACCTTACAAACGTAAGGGAAGAAAGATGCAATTTTCCAGACATGAGGTTGAATCTTCCAGTGAGGAATCAACCAAGCACAATACAAAAAAACATTAAGATTCTAGTGAAAGTAGTGACCATAATCAAAGGAAAAAGAAAAACAAACCTTATGAGGAAATTTCTGGATCATTCAAAAAGATCAAACCTCCTATGTTTAACGGAGAGATCGAGAAAGAAGAAGAAGTGGAAGCTTGGTTATTTGGAATGAAGAAATATTTCTAGATCTATAACTATTTTGATGAAATAAAAGAAAAAATGGCCATTTATAATTTAACCAGGAAAGTAGATATTTGGTGGTAATATATAAAAAAAGTAAAAGGTATAAAAGAATGTTACGTAACATGGAAAACCTTTAAGAAGCACTTTAAACGAAAGTATCTTTCAGAACAGTACTACAAAGAAAAAGCTAACAAATTTTATGAATTAAGGTTAGGCTCCATGACCATGAAAGAACTCTTTAGTAAATTCCTAAGTTTACTTCGTTATATGCCTTATATAATAGATGGAAAACAAAAAATACAACGCTTTCTCAGCTACTTTCCTATTATGTTTAAAGAGAGGATTGAATTCGACAACCCAAAAACATTGGAAGAAGAAATGAGAAAAAGCTAATTTCTGTTATAATCATAATAAGAGAAAACGAGAAAAATGTACCTATTTGGAAGACTAAAAGGTGTGACAAATTTGATGAAAGAAATAAGAATACTAAGTTTTACAAAAATATTGGGAATAACTACAAAGAGTATCAAGGCAATAATTATAAAGGTTTTAAACCACAAAACCCTGCAACAAAAGAAAGAGAACCTCCCACTACCTTTAATAAAAACACTGTACAGAGGGAACAATTAAAATGGTGGGAATGTGGCGAGCAACATTATTTTAAGGACTGTCCCATAAGAAAGAAAAAATTTAATACTGTTCACTCAATTCAAGAGGCTGCTACAGTAGGGGATATGGCTAAAAGCATGCCCAAGATAGGTGTTGCATTGGACAATCGACAAGCAGACCATCAAACCTTAATGGTCGAAATCGAAGGTACGATAAAAAGTCAACCCATTTCTATACTAATTGATCTAGGTGCAAGTTTGAGTTATGTATCACCTAGGATTGTTGAATTGTGTAAATTATCACAGGAAAATTTGAAAAATGTTGGCTGGTACAACTAGCCACATGTATCAAACGGAAGGTCTCTAGTTATGTGAAAAACTATGAAATTATGATGAATGATTTGAATACACATGCTTATAAACATATCTTACCATTAGGTTCTTATGATTTGCTGATAGGAATGGATTGGTTAGAAAAACACAGGGTTATGTTAAACTGTTATGATAAAACTTTTACATGCATGGATGATAATGCCATCAATACAATTAAAGTAAAAGGGATTCACAGAAAGGTTACGATCAGAGAAATATCTTCCTTGCAGATGAAAATATTTGTACGTAAGGGATGTAAAGTTTTTGCACTCCATGTAATGGATGACAAGGGTAATGATAACAAACTTAAAATATAGCAATACCGATTTTAAAATATTTTAAGGAAATATTTCTAGAAGAAGTTCCTGGACTACCTCCAAAAAGGGACATAGAATTTACAATCGATCTGATACTAGGAGCGGTACCAGCATAAAAAGATCCTTATCAGATGAATATAATAGAACTTATGGAACTTAAATCACAATTTCAAGAACTAATTGACAAAAAGTACATTCGATCTAGTGTTTCCCCTTGGGGAGCACAGGTCTTATTCGTAAAGAAGAAAGATGGAACTTTAAGATTATGCATAGATTATTGGAAATTAAACAAGACGACTATTGAAAATCGATATCTTCTACCCTGGATAGATGATTTATTTCAATCAGTTCAGAGGGGCAACAAGCTTCTCCAAAATAGATTTAAGGTCTGAATACCATCAGGTACGGATCAAGGATGAAGACATCTTTAAAACTGCTTTTAGAACCTGATTAGTCATTACGTGTTCGTCGTAATGCCCTTTGGTTTAAAAAACGCACTTGCAACTTTTATGTGCTTAATGAATAGTATTCGAAGTAACTACCTAGATAAATTCGTACTCGTCTTCATCCACGAAATACTGATTTACTCAAAGAATAAACAAGAACATGAAGAACACCTAAGAATAATTTTACAAGTGTTAAGAGAACAAAAATTGTTTGCTAAGTTTAGAAAACATGACTTATTTAAGTACATAATTCAATATCTAGGACACGTAGTGTCTAAAGTCGAAATATCTATTGACCCCGACAAGATTAAGGCTATCACTGAATGGCCAGTTCCGAGGAATGTAACAGACATAAGATCGTTCACGGGGATTACGAGTTATTACCAAAAGTGTACTAAAATATTTTCTAAGATAACCTACCCCATCACCTAACTACATAAGAAATGTAAGAAATTTGATTCACTAGTACAAGTGATCAATTTTGCCACGGCAAAAACGTGGCAATATCCACAGATAAGCGTGGATATTGCCATGTCTAAGTGTTTTTTTTGCCATGGCAGCTTTTTCGTCGCAATAGCGACGACTCCTAATTTGCGTCGCAAGAGCGACGACCCCTTCCCGTCGCTATACCCACGCCGTGCCGTCGCTATATCGACGGTGAGTGAAATTTTTTAAAAAAAAAATTTACTTGCTGCCGTCGCTATATCGACGGTGAGTGAAATTTTTTTTAAAAAAAATTTACTTGCTGCCGTCGCTATATCGACGGTGAGTGAAATTTAAAAAAAAAAAAATTTACTTGCTGTCGTCGCTATATCGACAGTGAGTGAAATTTAAAAAAAAAAAAATTTACTTGCTGAGCCAGAGGAGAAAGGCTCTCATGTCAGTGGCAGCAAAGCTCACATATTGCTGCCGTCGCCAAGAAATCATGGCCCCAACAATAAATTGCATCAACTCGTAATATTGTGACAAAATATTGCAATATGTTCAATATATCACAATAGTTTCAAAGGTCTCAAAAGATTGTGAATTTTTCGTAGTTTTATGTGAGCAAGTTGAATGTCCCATGATATATGTGCAACGGATCTTGAAATAATTATAACAGACTGAATGCCAATATCATTACATGCAGGTATGCATTTACAACTAACACCTAGAAAGCTAGTTTAGTAAGGCTGAAGTAATCCTTCTAATTTACCTGTGGAAAGTTTTGTGATCCAACCACTGGGTGTTATAAGGGAGATAATATATAATCTTGCATGGATAAAGGAAAGGACCGCTACTGATGAACAGAACCATCATATAAAATGACAAGTAAGCTTCACATAGAAACTGTTAACGAAGATAGAAAATAGCTAAAAGGTATCACTTCTGTTC
>LPNX010101421.1:423576-450185 GCA_001517045.1 Pseudotsuga menziesii | reverse complement strand
TTAAAGCTGGAAACTCCTCCTTCAAACCCTAACTTGGAATTTTTGACCTCCTTGAGCAATTCGACCTCCTTGGCTCCTTCATCTGTAAAATGAAAAGTGATCTGACTTTTGCCTCCCTCACTCCTTTTTATACCATCACAGTGAGAGTGAATATCTCATTTATTTATTTCTCATAAATAAATTCACTCACTTACTCACTTTATAAAAAGTGACTTTAGTCATAAAGTCACATTTAAGTGACTTTAATGTGAGGGTCACATTTTCCCTCTTAAGTGACTCAGGCAAAATAAAGTCACTTAGGGAACTCCTGACTAGGTACAAAAATCAACAGTTTAGGTCATATGGGTAGTGTTACCTCAAAAAGTAGCACCCTTCCACGATCGAAGATATGTGGACCTAGTGGACCCAGTGCAATGATTGGCAACTCTTCAAGGAAGTACACCCACTGTCACCTCGATGTAACCCCCTTCCACTTTAGACCCTGGTCCTTGGGCCACGAGAGGCTCCTTGAAACGATACTATGTCACATGGTTCGAGTTCGAATTTGAGTTCGACGACCTTGAAATTTGATTCGAATTCGATTTTTTTTATGAAGTTCGGGATGAGGTTCGGCATTAGGTTCGCCAATATAAAAAAATTTCATATATATAATAATATATATAATAAAATATACAATAAAACAAATGAAGAAAATATATCAAATTTTATCATTATAATTTATGTTCAATGCTGCAACTTGCAAGTTGCAACCTCGATTATTTAATAATTTATGTTCTGTCCTGTCCTGTCATTTTAATATGATATGATATTATAAGATTCATCATATTTACTGCAAATCCAAGAGATTGATTAAGCGATCGGTAACGTTCAGGAGCCGTGATTAAGAGGCTTATATACGGGAATGCTGCAAATCCAATGCTGCAACTTGCAAGTTGCAACCTCGATTATTTAATAATTTATGTTCTGTCCTGTCCTGTCATTTTAATATGATATGATATTATAAGATTCATCATATTTACTGCAAATCCAAGAGATTGATTAAGCGATCAGTAACGTTCAGGAGCCGTGATTAAGAGGCTTATATACGGGAATTTATGATTTAAAAAAGAGAATCTTAACAGTAACATATTCAGTTCATACAATATCTAAATTGATCAAAGTCAATACTGCTGCTTCTTTGTTGTGGCCTGCGTAACTGAATTCTATTAAATTCAATGCCGAGTCTCTATCGTGGCAGGGCATGCACACATGAACGTGTAATTTCTCTTTGAAGCAATCTCAATAACTAAATATATAATCACTGATTCACCGCCACCGGCTCGATTAATTGGATTAGTTGGCTAGTTTTTTTAAGGTTTCCAGCTATGTCAACTGTGGGCTATGGAAATGCATTGAATGAGCAGTAACAATGGTATTATTTCTATTTTCACGTGAGTTAAAGTCGGCATGGCTGTCGTTGAACGGGTTTGTCTGCGAAATTTGAGCCCTGCATATTTGACTTGAAATAATCTCAACATATTAAAATGACAGGACAGGACAGAACATAAATTATAATGATAACATGCGGCAACTGGCGAAAGGACAGAACTTGAAATTCGTTTTGAAATTCGATTTGAAATTCGTTTGAGATTTGCTTTAAATTCGATGAAATTCGAGTTCGATATGGTTCGATTCGATTCGCCTTGAGGTTCGGCGTTGAAATTCGCCGAACCTAAACGAATTGCAAATTTTTTTTGGAGTTCGGCGAATTTCGAACTTCAAGCATAAAATTCGCCGAACCCTATGACATAGAAACGATATAAGGATAGACCTGTGAGAGACACAATAGAAAGTACTTCTATCCCTACAAGACCTTCCCACTATTAGTAGACCAATGCCAAATGGAGTCAATGATACATGTCTACAGTAAACCCTTTAACTTGGAAGGTTAGGAGCAATGATGATTATATAATCTGCTAATGTTATTTCCTGCAGGAAAAACCAACAACACAAAACACGAGATAACTTACAAAATAACTGTAGGAATCACCCACAACTTACCACCCAGGAACCAGCTAGATAGGGTGCATCAATCCCTCCTAGGGCGTCACTCCTTGGCCTCAAATGCCCCCAGGGTCCTCTCGGGTAACCTTGGATTTGAGTCAAACTTCCTCGAACCCCTAGTGTTTGACTTCTTTGATGAAATGGACCTGCGATAACTCAATAACCAGATCTAAAACAACCTTTTAGGGCTTACATCACCTAACCCTGTGATGATGCCACCTCCTTTAGGGCACTTTTAGGGCTAAAATTTGACTTTTTTGCAAATTTTTAGAACTTTTTTGGATTTTTTCAATATTTTATTGAAGCCTGAAATTTATTGCTGAATTGAATATTTCAGAAAATCAGAAGTTAAATAACTAGGGCATGAAGATAAAATATTTTTGGATTTTTGCAAAATATAAGATAATTAGGGTTTTTCATAATATTGGACTTTTTGTATTTTTTTCAATATATAATACATAAATTTGATAAAGAGATTCTGAGTGATGATGAGGAAAATAAAGACCTAAGTCTCTTTCCGACAAGGACATTGAAGAGTTGTGGTTAGCGATCCTCTCAAGAATTGGCAATCCAATTTTAATGGACTAGGGAAAAACCAAGAAACCCTAGATTGTGTTGGTTTTGACCTAATTAGAGCAAAGAAAGATGCCAAAGGCCTAACAAGAGAGACCCTCCATGGAGAGATGTTTCATTCACAAGATAGTGTTATTGTGCATAAAAAGCCCCTAATTAACTCTTAACTTGGATGTCTCCGACAATGCAAGACAAGTTAACTAGAGATCTTACGACAAAAGAAGAGCAAATAAGAAGAGAGTAATCCTCTCAATAACTTTTTCCCTTAGACAAGCCTTGCAAGATAAAGTAACAAACTTCAAACACCAAGAAAATATCACATTGAAGCTTCTAGATGCCAAGAAGAGAAGTGCACACCTCTTAGCCAAGATAGACAAGTAGAGAATAATAAGATAATTTACTTAATGTCCAACAAATGACCACAAAAGTAGGTTAATGTGACTGTGCTATACCATGATAACAATACAAAGTGGGAGCATAAAAGTCTCTCCAATGAAAAGCTAAAAGTAGAACTCAAACCAAACCCTAGTTCTATAAATGGAGAGTCGATCTCAGAGAAAATAGACAAGGAGAGTGTTGGTCCAAGAAAGGAAAATGTACAAAGGGAGTGGATCCAAGAGCTATGATGCAAAAATGGCGAAACTAGCACTATCATGGGCCACTGGAAGCAGTGGATGTTGAGATTTGTATCTTGGGATGTCTTTCATGTGAATATGCCTAGCATAAAGGGATATTAATAGGGTAGGCATTAATGTATTGTGTGCGAAGCACATTACCAGTTTGCATGGCTTCAGTGGTGGAAGCATGCAGAGATTTTTTGAGACTCTTACCTTGTCCATGCAGGATTTGCATGATTGCATTTTTCTAAATGACAAACTTTGCATGCGGGATTTTGTATGAAAAGTGAAATTAGGGTTTTTGAACCCTAAAGTCACCGGTAAATTAGAAAAGGTTGGCAGAGGGTAAAAGCACAACTTATGTGAGATACATGGAGGAGAGCACATCTTCAAAGATTGAGGAGTCAGAGAGAGGGCACTCTTCTGAGAGAGAGGCACAATTCATGACAGGGGCGCACTTTTGAGAGAGAGGGCACACTTCTTGAAGCTAGGAGAACAAAGAGAAGTAAAGGGTCTTCCTTCAGAGATTGAGGAGGGCACATTGAGATCAATCAGAGACTAATTGAGAGAGAGGGCAAATCATTGAGCCGTTAGACAAAGAAAGAGGAGAGGCACGCTTCTTCTGCTGCGAAGGCATAGAGAAGCTAAGGGCACATTCTTTAGAGACTAAGAGGGGGAAAACTTGTTCAAAGACTAATAGGGGGGCACATTCCATCAGAGTTTACAGAGAAAGTAGAGGGTGCACTTTCCAAGTAGATAGCTAGGAAAACATGTGGCAAGAGGGTGCATTCCTTCAGAGAGATAATAGTTTCAGCTGTTGATTAGAGGAGGGTTTGACCTAGTGATCTGGCATGCCTTCCAAGGCATTGGGTTCTTTTGTTTATGTAAAGAGATGATTGTAATCATTCTATAATTCTTTCTGGCTCAAGATTAAAGAAATCCCTAGTTTTTTGGTTTTCCCCATTGAGTTTTCTAGGGTAAAATATTTGTGCACTGTGTGATTGGTTTCTTGTTTCGTTGCACATGTTTGACAAGTTAAATGAGTTTATGTATTGCTGCTTATAAAATTAGATCTGAGATTTAATTCTATGTATGCATTTGAGTCATTTTATTGAAAGTAGTAATCAGGGTTAAGCTCAGAGAAAGAAATAACATGGTATCAGAGCCTTGTCTTTGGGAGAAAAGAAGGGTTTACATAGTGATATTGCAGAGAGTGCATAGTGATCAACAGATCAGTTTGATTCAGGAGGGTGTGAATCACAGTTTATTAGATCTAGAGGGTCATGGTGCCCGAACAAAGATTTGAAGATCGGTTGGATGGGGCAACCAACTTCAGTGCATGGAAGGAAAGAATCACTTTGCTATTGGAAGAGCATGAGTTATGGGATATTGTCAAAGATCCTATTACTATTCCTACAGATCCAATAGATTTGCCCGCGTACAACAAGAGGAAGGTGAAGGCCAAGCGAATCCTTCTAGATTTCGTGAAGGATCACATGATTCCGTATGTGAGCGGAAAGATGCATGCTTATGAGATGTGGGTAGGATTGATGAAGCTTTTCCAGAGTGGCAAGGAGAACAGAAAAATAGTGCTATGGGAGAAACTTCACAATATAAAGATGCTCAAAGATGAGTTTGTTGCAGCATGTCTCACTAGAGTTACACAAGTTCGAGATGAACTTGCTGCTGTGGGTGAAAAGATCACAAATGCAGAGATGGTTTGGTTGGCCTTGAAAGGCTTTTCCAAACCACGGGAGACCTTTGTTCGTTGCATTGTTTCCAGAGAGAATCTTCCTAATTGGGATAGATTGTGCGAAGATTTCACTAAAGAGGAGTTGAGATTGGGATCCAGTCAGTTAGACAAGCATGGTGATCATGAGGAGAGTGTTGCACTTGTGAGCGAAGGCAAAGGAAGAGGAAAGAAGAACTTCAGAGGTGTATCTACTTCGAAGGGTGAGAAGGACTTGAGCAAGGTCTGGTGTTACGCATGTAACGAGTTTGGCCATTGTGCAGGACAATGTCCTATTAAAAAGAAGTGTAAGAAAGAGGAGGGACAAGTGGCAGTTTCAGCCGAGGTGGACACATTCATTGATAAATTCGAGAAGGAATTCTCACTTGTCTCATTTATTTCGAGCCGCAATAGTAGTGACTTGGGGATGTTGGGAAGTGGATAGTTGATAGTGGGTATTCTAGCCACATGACAGGAGTATGTGATGTATTCTTTGACAGTTTAGAGACAGGTCCAAATTGTCTTGTATAGAGTGGAGAGGATAAAGTGCATGCAATAAACGGAGTTGGACGTGTTAGGTTCCAGTTAGAGTTTGGGGAACTTTTGGAGGTGTCGGAAGTGCTATTTGTTCTAGGGTTGAAAGATAACAGACTCTTAGTTCTAGCCTTGGAAGATGATGGAAATGCAATAGTGTTTAAGAGGGGACACATATTCATTTATGCATTGGGAGTGGATCTAGTTGAACTTCTGTTTCTAGGTGATTGGAGAGACATGGATTACGTGGTGTGAGGACAACCTATGTCTGGAGATTCTAGGTGGATAATAGATGGTGAGTTTCAGACAGATGGAGGGCTCCAAGCTCCAAGGATTGAAGTGGCACTAGGTAGTCAATCATCATGTAATCACAGATATATTGTAACTCAGCTACTATGATGCAACATGCATAATACATATTTATCTCTCTATTTTTTTGAGCTAGACATTCAGATGGGATTACAACATGGATCATCATTTCCAGCACAAGCCATTCAGAGCCTTTATTCAGTAGCAGAAGCAGAGCATTTCCTTGTTAGGACTGAGATCTCCTTGTCCGTTGAGATGACTTCAGTGGTGACTTAGTTTATTCAAGCAGAGCAACAAATATGGTACACAATTTACAGATGGTCGTAGCAGGTATAGACATGTATATGTGGAGATCAGGTATATGGCTCCTTGGTAGGATTTTGCTCTCTAATGTATACTAACACCTTTGACTTGTTATGCTATGATGATTATGGTGACCTATGCTTATATTATATGTCTAACCAGTGATTAACTTGTGTTGAGAATGATAAGAGAATCTGATGTTGAAGACTATTTCTTATGCCATGCTTTACACGATTTTTAGACCATAGTGCTATGTTGGTTCCATGTATCACTTGTCCCCATCCATCCAGCTCATCCATAATTGACTTTTTCCCATGACCTATGCTTGATTGAGACCTATGATATTGAAAAATTTCCCCATCTTGTCCCCTGTGCATGATAGACTCCATGTTTTTCTATGTCTTTGGCTATGAAGTATGTGGCTTGGTCAGTGTGGCCAAGTTCACCAGATGGTTTTCCTTTAGTCCTCAAAACAAGTGCTCCAACCAATAGTGTCTTTAGACACAAAAGCATCGAAACACATAAATGATATATCTAGATGATGCAAAAGGCAAGTTGCGATTACTAGTGCTTTTAAGCGCTAATGCATGTATAATTGTTATAAACTAGTTAGTGGCCAAAGGGCGAGCACTCATCCATTGTATGATGTAAGGCTCATTTTCTCGCACAAGGGCAACAGGGTGAGGAAAACCCGTCGGGGCTATGGATGCTCGCTGACAACGGGGCTAGGCCTTAGTCATTTTTTGGAGCCCAGAAGGCTTTCCAGGGGACCTGCCTTTGAAGGCTAGCTATTATCTTGTGTTAAATGGCTTAAAATTGAAAAGTCAATGGTCAAAGGATGGGCAATCATTCATTGTATAATGTATAGCTCATTTGCCCCTACAGGTCAACACGGTGACGCTGACCTGTCAAGGTTATGCCTTTTTCATTTTTTGGAAGCCCAGAAGGCTTTCCAAGGCACCTGCCTTTGAAGGTTGACTAGTGTTGCAAATTGTTAAATTTTCTTAAATGGAAAACTTGTTAGAGCCCGAAGGAAACAAACCCAAGTACTATACCCATTTGTGGGACACCACCATCTCCTATTGCTATCTGTCGTGCATATGTCATTATGGTTGTGTGTACTCGTAATCATTCGGAGAGATCACATGGTCAAAATCAACTAGAGGTCATCACCCTTTTACTTTAGCTTGGTTTTCCATCTTCACCCTGAAAGTTTTTGAAAGTTTTCCCAACCCGATTTCAAGCCTTTAGGCTTCTCTGCATTGTCTAATGCCCAACCCTTTCAATGCATAATTTTTCAAAATTATCCAAATTGAAACACATGTGAAAACTTTTTCTCAACTTTAAACAAATTCAGAAATTTTCTTTTTGAACAGGAAAAGTAAAACTCATAAAATTTCAGACATTTACACACATGAAATTAATACTCAGAAATTTTTGACCAAATTGGTCCAGGCAAAAACACCCGCGAGGAAAAACCTGTCAAGAGAGAATTTATTTCTTCAGACAAAAATCAGCCAATGAATTTACAATCAACTTATCTCTTTTTCATCTCGGAAAATGTGCCAAATAAATGACAAACATACTGCTCCTTTTCACTGCTGTACGGCCCGCATGTGTGAGCAATAAATGCTGCTGTATGGATTTATAAATTAATGCCCAGAATTTATGCCTTGGAAACCGTGCATGCTGCCTTGATTTCTGTGCTGTATGGCCCTGCTGTACGGTGCATTAAATTCTGTGCGGCTGCCTTGAAATCTGTGCTCAGATTTGATGCTGTACGGCTCGCACGTGTAAGTACGGACTGCTGAAATTTAATGCTGCTGTACGGCTGTACTTTCCTCCTGCTGTACATATTTCTGTCTTGGGAAATGTGCCCTAGTCTTAGGGTTTCAATCTCTGAATTTTTCTCTCTTTTCTCTCTCTTTCTCTCTTCAAAAATCTCTTTGGAAGATGAACACAATGAATTCAAATGCCTTTCCCAAGCCCTTTTTGTTCATGGCAACTTCCTTCTCAATCTAACGGTCTAGATTAGATTAGATCAATGGCTCTCATTAAATGCTCCAATAAAAAATTATTAAATGATCTTTTGTTCACTCATATCATTTAATAAAGTATTGAGACCCATATTAATTAATCTCACACTTGACTTTATCATTAAAATTGAACTTAGGAAATATATCATGAAATTACTTTTTAATGAAGTCACTTTAAAATTATAAGGTACTTCTCACTTCATTAAATGAAATTGACTAGGGGTCACATTTAAGTGTCCTTGTCCACCCGAAGGAAACACTAGATGGACAAACACTTCCCAGGTAACTTTTCAACACTCCCTCTTACCAAGGAAGGTGTTTTTCACCACTCCCAACTTGTCTCTGAAGTAGACATGCTTCCCTCTACCCAAAGCCTTCGTGAGAATGTCAGCCACCTGCTCATCTGTCAGAACATAGTGCAAACGAACAACCCCTCTCTGAACATAATCCCTGATGAAGTGATATCTAATCTCAATGTGCTTCGACCTGTCATGAAATACCGGATTCTCAGAGAGCTTGATGTAACTCTGATTATCACACTGTATAACTGTAGGACTCAACACCATATCAAACAAATCCACCATCAACTTGCAAAGCCACAAGGCCTCATAACTAGCCTGACTGGCTGCCATATACTCAGCCTCAGCAGAACTCAATGCAACGGACTTTTGTTTCCTACTGAACCACGACACAACTGCCGAACCCAAGCTGAAGCAACAACCGGAAGTGCTCTTCCGGTCCGAAACACTACCTGACCAATCTAAATATGTATAGCCAACCAACCCCACTCCACCAGATCTCCTATAGTCCAATCCATAGTCAGTTGTACCTGCAAGATACCTCAAGATGTGTTTTGCAGCAGTCCAATGCACTCTCCTGGGCTCCACCATGAACTGACTAAGAGTGTTTACTGCAAAACTCATATCTGGTCTGGTGTTGACCAAATACTTCAACGAACCAATCAACTAACGATATAAGGTAGGGTCCACCAACTCTCCCTCTGAAGGATGAAGCTTCGCCCAGTTGGTGATCATGGGTGTCAACATAGGCCTGCAATCTGTCATTTGAAATCTCTTCAGAAAATCTGCAGCATATTTTCCTTGCCCCAGGAAAACATGTCCATCCTCCTGCCAAACCTCCATCCCCAAATAATAATGCATCAGTCCAAGGTCATTCATCTCGAACACTGAAGCAAGATCCTTCTTGCATGCATCAATCAGGTGCTCTCCCCTAGTAATGAACAAATCATCAACATACAATAGAAGAATAAGTGGAACACGACCAACCACAATGTAGTATAGGTTGGGATCCGCTTCACTCTTCTGAAACCCAATCGAAAGCAAGTGTCAATCCTGGAATACCAAGCCCGAGGGGCTTGCTTCAGTCCATACAAGGCCTTTTTCAGCTTGCAAACATGTGTGTCTCTCTCACACACCTCAAAACCCTTTGGCTGCTCCAAATATACCTCCTTTTGTAGAAAACCGTTAAGGAAAGCGGTTTTCACATCCATCTCATGGATCTTCCAACCCATCTCTGCAACGATGGAGATCACTGCCCTAATCGAAGAAAATCTGGCCACTGGTGCAAATGTCTCATCATAGTCAACTCCCTCGACCTGTGAGAAACCATGTGCAACAAAACAAGCTTTGAACTTCTCAATACTGCCATCCGCAGCATGCTTTATCTTGTAAAGCCATTTGGAATTCATAACTGACTTACCTTCTGGTCTCGGAACCACTTCCCACACCCCATTCTTCATGATGGAGTTGTACTCCTCCATCATGGCATCTCTCCATACCTGGTGTGCGGAAGCCTCCTCATAAGTATTAGGAAAAGTATCACGCAAGCTGGTCACCTGTGCCATATAGCTGGAAAACCTCTCTGGTGCCCTACTCTCTCTGACCTCCCTTTTGGGCGGTCCAACTGACTGCTCTGCTTCCTTCATCAACTCCTGAAGCCAACTTGGCTTCCTCTTCCTGGAGGAAGCATCCTGTCTTAGACTCTCCTCAACCTCCTCATCAGACATCTGTCTCCCTGAAGAAGTTCCAACAACCTGAGAAATTGTGCCTGGTGAACTTGTACCTGTACCACTAGAACTCGAATCACCTGAAGGTGTCATCTGTAAACCTGTAATCCGTGAACCTGTCCCTGTACCTGTAGACTAAGCCCCTGTAACTGAAGAACCTGTAACCTATGACCCAGTCACACCTAAAACCAGTGACCTTGAACTCTGGCTCGCTGAACTCTGAGTTGTCACCTATGTAGTACCCTGCTGATCCTCCATCTTGGAATCAAGAGACCTCCTGAAGGCTTTCTCCTCCTCGAACTTCACCTCCCTTCTCACCATAACTTTCCTCTGTCCAGGAAGGTAAATCTGAAAAGCCTTCGATGTGTCATCATAACCAACAAAGATACCACGCTCACCTGTAGCCTCCAACTTTGTCCTCTTCTCAGAAGGGACATGAGAGTATGTAAGGCAACCAAAAATCCGAAAGTGACCTATCTCAGGCACTTTCCCTGTGAATGTCTCCTCAGGAGTTTTACTCCCCAATGCACGGTGCAGACTCCTGTTGAGAACATAAACAACAGTACTATAGGGCTCCGCCCATAGAAAGAAAGGAAGACTCTGATCATGCAGCATGGCTCTAACTGCACCCACTATAGAGCGGTTCTTCCTTTCAGCCACTCCATTCTGCTGTGGAGTGTAAGGAACAATCAACTGCCTCTTTATCCCCTCCTGTCGACAATACTCATCAAATGCACGAGAAGTGTACTCACTCACCTCCATTGTCTGACCGAAGTACCTTAATCTTCTTTCCTGTCTGGTTCTCCACAAGAGCTTTGAACTCTTGGAACTGAAGCAAGACTTCCTCTGATCTCTTGCTTCTAAGGAAATAGATCTAGGTCTTCCTGGAAAAGTCATTAATGAAAGTGATGTAATACTCATATCCTGTCAAAGAGGCAGAAGACATGGGACCACACAGATCTGAATGTATCAACTGAAGCACTCCCTCTGATCTGGAATCACTGCTTGGAAAAGCAGTCTTGGTGTACTTTCCCAAAGCACACCCTCTACACACACCACTAGACTCTGTGCTGAACTCTGGCATACCTGTAGTCATCTCTCTTAGGATCCGCAAAGCTGGATGGTGAAGATGAGCCATCCTCCTGTGCCATAGCTCACACAACTCATCACTGCTCTGAGTGTGTGACAGTGCATGATATGGCTGGAAAAGAAGCTTGTACAGTTTCCCACTCTTGACTCCAATCACCCGTGAGTCAGATGGACCTGCTGACTTGGGAAAGATGTGAACTTTCTCATCAAGGACATATAGACCGAAGCCTCTGTCCTCTATCATGGAAACTAAAACAAGATTCTTCTTCAGCCCAGGGACAAACAACACATCCCTCAGAAACATAGGCTGCATGGACTCCCTCTCAAAGCAGACAGTCCCTCACCCAACTGCTCTCACCACTGTATCATCTCCCAATACAACCTCCATCTCCAAGTCTGACTTAGACATCTCTGTGAACATGTCTCGATCACCTGTCATATGACTAGAAGCTCCACTATCAATGTACCAAGTGGAGGAAGTAGTGGTGGCAATCAATGAATGCCCAACAATCATGGAATGCTCCATGTGGTCCTCAAAATCTCTGATGGTAATAAAAGATGCTCTCTCTACACCAACACCTGCAAAGAGAGAAAAATCTCTCTCAAATCTCATTGCAAACTCATCGATCTACACTGTAGCTGCAGTCTGCTGCTTCTTCTTCTTCTTGTTAAGACACTGTCCAGCATAGTGTCCCATCTTCTGACATGCAAAGCATTTCACTTTGCTCATGTCCTTCTTCTCTCCCTCATGCTGTTTGGCTCCCTCCTTGGAGCCCTTCTTGAACTTTTTCTTCTTCTTGCCCTTCACTGCTAAAGCAACATTCTCCTCGTCATCTCTCCGATGTGACGAACTACCCTATAAGAATCCTCTCTGTATCTCCTCCTGTGTGAGATCATCCCACAATCGATCCCATGTGGGCATGTTCTCCCTCCCAATAATGGTCTGAACAAATACGGTCCACTGCTATGACACACCATTAAGTGTTGTATGCACCATCTCAGGAATGCCTATCACCTCTCCTACAGTTGCTAGCTCATCTCTTACCTGTGTGATCTTGGTAAGATATGATGCCATGCCTTCACCTTTTCCCATGCAAACACCCTTCAACTTTTCTCTCAATACCATCTTCCTGTTTTCATTGGAACTCTGATAAAGATTTGTCAAACCTGTCCACATCTCAAAAGCATTGTCTTTGGATGAAATGTGAGGGATCACATGATCCTTCACTACATCAAGAATGACTCTTCTTGCCTTTATGTCCTTTTTCAGAAAAGCTGCCTTATCTGTCGCATCAGCAGGTACTACCAGGATTCGTAGCTGTCCCATGAACTATATCCTATAATTCATTCTCTTCAGAATCAAGCTAATCCTAGTCTTCCAAGGGCTAAAATTTGCAGCCCCATCAAGTCTATCTTCCACTCTAGGACCAAACACCATGGCTGCAACCTTAAGTACGCTGTTCAAGAATTCTCTTCCTTCAAACCCCAACTTCTGAATGTTTAAAATTCTGAATTTTTGCAAAGCTCTGATACCATGAAAGTTTTCCTAACCCGGTTTCAAGCCTTTAGGCTTCTCTGCATTGTTTAATGCCCAACCCTTTCAATGCATAATTTTTCAAAATTATCCAAACTGAAACACATGTGAAAACTTTTTCTCAACTTTAAACATATTCAGAAATTTTCTTTTCAAACAGGAAAAGTAAAACTCAGAAAATTTCAGACATTTACACACATGAAATTAATACTCAGAAATTTTTGACCAAATTGGTCCAGGCAAAAAACCCCCTCGGGGAAAAACCTGTCAAGAGAGAATTTATTTCTTCAGACAAAAATCAGCCAATGAAATTACAATCAACTTATCTCTTTTCCATCTCGGAAAATGTGCCAAATAAATGACAAACAGACTGCTCCTTTTCACTGCTGTATGGCCCGCATGTGGGAGCAATAAATGCTGCAGTACGGATTTAGAAATTTGTGCCCAGAATTTCTGCCTTGGAAACCGTGCCTACTGCCTCGATTTCTGTGCTGTACAGCCCTGCTGTACGGTGCATTAAATTCTGTACGGCTGCCTTGAAATCTGTGCTCGGATTTGATGCTGTACGGCTCGCACGTGTGAGTACGGACTGCTGAAATTTAATGCTGCTGTACGGTTGTACTTTCCTCCTGCTGTACGGATTTTTTGTCTTGGGAAACGTGCCCTAGTCTTAGGATTTCAATCTCTGAATTTTTCTCTATTTTCTCTCTTTCTCTCTCTCTTCAAAAATCTCTTTGGAAGATGAACACAATGAATTCAAATGCCTTGCCCAAGCCCTTTTTGTTCATGGCAACTTCCTTCTCAATCTAACGGTCTAGATTAGATTGGATCAATGGCTCTCATTAAATGCTCCAATAAAAAATTATTAAATGATATTTAGTGCACTCATATCATTTAATAAAGTATTGAGACCCATATTAATTAATCTCACTTGACTTTATCATTAAAATTGAACTTAGGAAAATATATCATGAAATTACTTTTTAATGAAGTCACCTTAAAATTATAAAGTACTTCTCACTTCATTAAGTGAAATTGACTAGGGGTCACATTTAAGTGTCCTTGTCCACCCCAAGGCAACACTAGATGGACAAACACTTCCTAGGTAACTTTTCAACACACCCAACATTAGCAAATTGTTTAAACCTTGCAAGTATGGCTTATACAAGAGACTTCCAGAGGATTCAATGAGTACTCAAAGACATATGTATGTACATCTTATTGATTGTTATTATTATTATGTATTATTGTCACCGTGATTTTGGATGGCATAATTTAAGTTGGGTTTTAATATACATCTTGGAGCATTTCTTACCTTGGATGCATGTGGGTTTAGCTCAGTTCAATATCTCACCTCCAGTTTGGGTATTTTGACCTGGTCAACCCAGTTGACCAAGTCAAACACAGTTCCCAAGGTAGTGACTGCAAAAATTAACAGTGCTTATATTTGCTTCAGACATGCCGAGGACCAATACTGCAGTCTCTGTTTTCACTAGATGGTCGCAGTTATTGAGTTCCAGAGATTATTATTATTTTTTATTTCTGGTCATTATTTTTATTATGAGAAGATGATATTTATGCCATTTCAGTGGATCAGTGTGTATGAGTAGTCACTTGTAGCATTCTACTATGTCTCCAAACACTTATGTGCAATCAGTTTACCCCAGTTCTCAGCCTGAACGAAGGTATGATGATTATTATTTTTAGAGGATGTACCACCAAAAAATGAACTAGGAAATCACTGAAAAAATCGATTTGGCTTGTGTGGTCAAGGAAATGGCAAGGGAATTTCTCTAGATGATTAATTATGGCTCTCCGGACATATTTGTAGTATTTTCATTCAGTTTGATGTCCCATATTATTTATTTGGCTCTCCTAGTGAGGACGTCCCCCATGGGGTGCCCCTCACCTTGCTGTGTGATGTATTACATTGATATATCTTATGTTATGATGTTGTATTGGGGCCTAGGTAGAATTGAGCCCCTAAGGTGACCACCTTGATGTATTGTCATGTTATATCTTATTGTAATGATGTATTTTGACTAAGAGAGGCGTCATTAGGCTAAAGTGCACCCCTCTTGACTTGGTCATGTTGATCCATGTATTGATCCGTGTAAAAGTGATCTCCATCGTTGATGATGTTCTAATCTCAATCGTTGGATGAAAATGTAAGTTAGGGTTTTGGTCTCTCAAAAGCTATATAAAGAAGAGAGCCCCCCCATTGTAAACCATGATCTCTAGCATTGGAACTTCTGAATAAAGAGATTTTTCTAGGATTCAACACGTGTGTATTTGTATATGAATGAACGTGATGATGATTGAAACTGTTTCTCTCTTGCATTGAGTTATTTCGACATAGCTTTCTTGTATGTTTTAGATCCATTTTGATTTGCAGGCAAAGAAAGCGATTTGGAGAGGGGGCTCATTGGTGAAGCTTGACCTTGACGTATGGCTTCAAATTGGTTTTTCAACAGGGAGTGATTATCTATTTATGACTCTTCGTTTCTTGATTATTATTAGCTTCTATTTGGCAGATCTCAATTTGTTTGTCATTATTTATTGTTTTTCCCTTCGTGTGGCAGGTTGAGAGGACGCTAGGGTCATTGAGCAAAGTGTTTTCATCAAGATCTTGTTTGTATTTCTCATTTGATCTATGAGGAAGCAAACCTTGTCATCCAGGAAGGTATCTACAGATTCCAGGTGAGTTTCTCAGCTTCTTTGTTTTAAATTTTTCATGCATTGCCCATCATCTATTTTTACTGAAAACCCCATTGTAGTAAGTAGGAAAAATCACCGGAGCATTTTACACTTAGAAATTCAAAATTCGGCAATTTGGATTTTGACGACCATTATCCAAAACCCAATCTCCCTCCTAGGCGTCACCCTTGGACTCCATCTACCCATCCAGAAGTGGCATTGAACTCCTAGGCAAATCACCCTCCCTTCATTGTCAACAATTTTCTGAGTATGTTTTGTTCTGGTTTTATTTGGATTTCGAACACTATCATATCTCTCATCTAAACAATAAACTTAGTGTGTTAAAAGCCCTAATTTACTAATCAAACCCTATTTTGGGTATTCGCTTAATTTCACACTTAAATTCCCCCCAGGGTTTCAAGTTTGATCATTTGAATAAACACACAAATTCTAGATCTGGTAATTAAATCCATAAGTCACTAAGTAAATCAACTTGAGTAGCATTTCTGACATCTGTAACTACCCTCTACTCAAGTATTCCTAAATTTGTGGATTTATCCTTAGATCTAGGGTTTATAGCTTTCACCTTACATATTCTATGCTTTTAGTTTGATATGGTGATTTAGCTTTAGGTTTTTCCTTCTATGATAGGTCTGGGTCTCCCCCTTTCTCACTTGGGTTTTAGTGGCATAAAGCGAAGGATATCTCAACCGGCGTGACAACCTTTCCATTATCTGGGGGTTGGGGTAACTGTAGGTCACGACTTTAGTTTCCTTCCCCCTTTGCCATTTTGAAGGGGCAACTACAAGATTTGTGATAACATTTTTGACTCCATGACCCGGGGAGGTAGAGGCTTACCTTGGTTCATTCTACGTACCTTCGGTGTCTGTGAATGCTTTTAACTTCTTATCATTCATATCACATCCGGTTTAAATCTAGTGATTACATTTTCAATTTGTTAAAGTTTCACAATCACTATATTTTGTTACTCATCTCTCCCGTGACATTACTTTTTCGGTGAACACGACAATTCATTCACTTGACGACTCCACAACGTGACTCCTCTGAGGGACCTACCCACGAGTATAACCTTCGAAGCCAAAATCTGAGAAGTCATCAAGAAAGTCCCATAACATATACCCAAAATCAGAATAATAGTTTAAAGAACCAATATTCAAATTTCTTCTGGAGAGTTATTTATTCACCAAGACAAATCTTAGAAAACTCTTCAAATATTTCCAAATCAAGTCCGCTGTTCACTTGGGCTGAATCTCCAATCGATAATCAAAACTCATCCACTCCTCCAACTAGTCCACCTAGAACTGATTCTCCAATGGTCAACACAAATCCTTCCACGGGACGAAGGTGTTTTGGAAGTACGACGGGAGCATCACCTCAAGACTTTGCTGCAATATTTTCTCCCCTTTTCTCTTTTCCACTTACGCTCTCTCTCTTCTCATTAATTGAATAATGAATCAATCAATGTGTCATTTTCCCTAGATCTCCTTTTTATCTCTTCATTAAATGAAACTAATCTATCTTCCTAGATCTAATGGTCAAGATGAAATCTTAGACCAATAAGATCTATGGTTGGGATATAATTGCTCATTCTCACAATTTAAGTCACTATATTCATTTAATAAAGCAAAAAGTCACTATAAGTTCATAAATATAAAGTTAATGTCTAGAGACCACTTTATTCATTGTGAGAGAAGTTTTCTCCATTCCTTTGTTGTTTTATGCATGAATGCTCCCTTATTTTGGGTGTCTTTAGTGAGTAGGAACTTGGAATACTTCATGGTACAAGGCATACCATATTAACCATTGTTTTGAGTTGGCATTGAAAGGAGGCTCCTAGTGGTTTCCACCATTGTGATGTAATATGTCATAGTTTCTTGGTTTGCACTGCAAGGAATCCATTCTCCCTAACCATTCATGAACTTCCCCATCTTCCATTGGTCTTGTTTTCTCTTGACTCCATATGCCCCAAGGATTGGCTCTAGTCTTCAAAATCCTCCCATCACCTATACTATAGTAGAAGACCTCAACTTTTACTAAGGCTCTCTTCAAATCACCTTGTGCCATCGTTGCCATAGCCTAACAATCCTATCTTAGGGAATCCCTCCTTGAGTTGGAGAAGAGCTAACTGGAAGTGTAGAGGTAGTTATTGAGGTGACGGTGGGTAACACCTTTAGGTTGCAGTTGGGCTAGCATATTATTTGGGACTTTAACCACACATGCTAGTTCAAGCTGTCATTGCTGGGGATAAAACCCTTTTGTTTTGGCGTCATTGCCGGGGATAAAGGGATAAAGCCCTTTTCTCGAAAATTTGAAGATCATGCTTCTTGTCTTTTTGTGGGAGGTTACTATTGCAGATGTCTCTTCTCATATGGCAACTCCATGAAGGGACGAAGTCCTTGTCCTTGCAGGTTTTTAAAGAAGTTAAAAGAAGAAAAATGGCATGGCCTTTGCGGAAGGTGGATTGGTGTGCTCCTCTTGATTGTTCTAGTATCAAAGGTTTCCCTAACAAGTTATCAAAGGGTGCTTTTAATCGTCTCCAAAAATTTCGTTGTGCACAAGATCCAACTTTCTTGCATATCTCATATTTTATGAAGTATATTTCAGATCTTGGTGTGGTTCATGAGGATGTGGCAAATGAGATAGTTTGCATGTAGCATGGAGAGATATGCAGAGAAGTGGTTCCAAGGTTTTCCTAGTGGATAGATTTCATCTTTTGCAGATTTGATTGAGGCATTTTGTCATTATTGGAACCGTTGGGATGAAAGGCCTTATGTAGAACATGTCAAGGGAACGTTCAAAAAGAAAATGAATGAAGATCCTTTGGATGGTCAAGGCCAAGAATAATTCAAAGAAGATTATACTAAAGATCAAGTCATTAAGAAATCTTGAAGAGGTCCATGAAAAGGTTGATCAAGAAGAGCATGTTCAAGAGGGAGCCCTTGAGCAACAATGTGAAGAGGCTTTCTGTGCAGATCTAGAGAACCATATTCTTCCCTCTCTTGGGGTAGATTTGTGCCAACATTTCTAGCCTCTTTCTTCTGAGTTTGTTGTAGGTTTGGGACCGCAAGAAGAGGATTTGTTTGCAGATCCAAAACAACAAAGTCTGCCATTGAAAAGGACAGTTTGTGAGCAGTTTAAAGATGGTGTATTTTTTAGTCCTGTCCAATGTTGGATAGAAGGGGCTCGTGAGAGGGATGATTTTCCTTGGCTAGGGTTTGGAGAGAATGGTGATTTTTCACATGTTCATGATATCATGCAGTTTTCAGCCCTCTCTTCATGAAGATGATTGCATATGTTCAACCCATCATTGACTTCAGCTTGTCTTGGTTCATCACCAAGGACAAAGGGAGAAACCTTAGCATGGATGAAATGTTAAGATGGCTTCACTGGTTGTATGACTTTACTTAGCATGCTCTTGCTCATTGATTAGAGTAGGTAGGTAGGAGGATGAATAAGCTCTTCCACACGCATTAGGGTAGATTGTGTGATGCAATGTTTTTTATTTTGATTTTCAATGGTCATTGCTAACAAGTATATGTAGATGATTCCTGGGTTCTCATGCACTTCCAAGAGGAACACATGTCCTCCCCTAGATGGAGCAAGCTGTTACCCCCATATTGTATAAGGTGTTCACATAATTTTTCAAAGTAATTTTGGGCTTACCTAGGCATAAAAGAGGCACCCTGAGGTAAGAACAACAGTCAAAATGAAATCTAGGCATGGCAGTCCTAAACTGTAATATTGGGTGATGTCTGGAGGTCATTCAGCTCAGATCTGTGGCACACTTCAGACCTTAGAAAGAGTTATGGGCATGCCAAGGGGTGGCAACCTGGTAATCAGTGATTCTGGGCAGATATTTTATCATCCCTGTTGGTAAATAATCAGCAGTGAACTGCTTTCTCCAAATTCTGGGCCATGTAACAACAAACTACAACAACAGTTAGGAACAACAGTCAAACCTTTTCAGATCTGCCACTAAAAGATACAGGAGAAAGGGATGGAGAAACGCATCTAGTGAAGAGGCTGAGACTGAACTAACTTGTCCTGGGCAATCTATTGCCTCAAACCTATCCCTGTACTCTATTGTCGAGTTCTGGAAAGGGCATACATTGGAGGAAAATTGCCCTACCATATCCTGGGTTCTTATGACATCAAAATAGTGATTCTTTGGCATCAAATATGAGCAAGAAAGATCTAAAACTGACTGCAAAATCACCCTTACAATTGTTTAGGTCATGGTTCTTTATCACGAATCTTGTAGTTGCTCCTTGGGGTGATCCTATGCAGGATGGTAAAGGAAAAGCAACTAAAGTCTTGATCTACGATATCCAAGACCTCTGAAACAACTCACATGTCACACCAATCGAGGATACCAGCGCTTCGGACTGTAGTGAAAATACTAAGCCCAGGGGGCGTCCTATAACCAAGATGACCCTAAAAACAAGGAATGCAAGTGAATAACGTAGGGAAACTTGATTATATCTCTTAGTATTATAGTTAATTAGAGTTTTGCACAGTTACTAAGTGATTTCGAGTGTCTGTATGAAAAGCCCCAATGTGCCCTAGGGTTTCAAGCATGGAAAATTGGATCTAGGGGTAAACGGTGAAATTAAGTGAAATTGGACACTCGGATTGATTGCTAGGTGTAAGATAATGCGATTGGATGTGAAACTAGCAATACCTAGTTTGTGGATCTGAAAATACCCACTCCTCCCAAGGAGGGCGTCTTCCCCTAAGAGGTAGACCAATGCGTTAGGTGGGCAAATGAAATCTGATGATCGTGAAAATTCAGACTTAGGGGTTTTGTGATTATTCCAAAGTGGGTTTTAAGTTTTATATCCCGTCGCAAACTAGAACATACAAATCTCAGAAATTAGGGTTTTAAATGAGGGTTTGATGAAAGGAAAATGCAGCCACAATTAGATATTGAGAAAAAAGATAGATCTTACCTGGGAGAAATGTACCTGATGTTTCCAAGGATGAATGACGAGGTGATGAAGATTATTTCTGCCTAGATCAAGTGAAGGAATGATGAAAATCCAGCTTTGTTGAAAACGCCCAAGGAATCCAAATGCGCCCTCTCTCCTGCCAAGCCAAGTAAATAACAATGAGAACGAAAAGAAAAATGAGAAATGCTGACCAAAAGCAAACAAATAAGAGAGTAAGAAATCATAAGATAGAAATACTCCCTGTATCCACCAATGACAACCATTCTCAAGTACTCATTAATGGCTCGTCATCAATGACAACCATTCTCAATAAACTCCCCCTTTGTCATTGATGGAAATCCTCTTCAATTACTCTCCCCCTTTGACCTTAATGACAAAGGGCCAAACATTTATCCATCAAATCATCAAAATGTCTTCTTGAATACTTATGGAGATTAAAGTGAAATGTTTGCTCCAAATGTTCAGAAACTTCCAACCCTTATACATGCCATAATACTGAGATCTAGTGACCAAATGTTGACACAAGTTGTCTGCAAAATAGTACACTTAGTTGTTGTGGCTGTTCAACAAAGGTACCAATGATATGTCATCATCTCTCATCATAAAAGTATTGCTAACTGCTCTCCCTATCAAGTATGCTACTGTAGCTCTTTCAAACATTTCAAGCTCCCCTTTTCATGCAGACTTCTTCAATTTCTTCTTTAGAATGCTTTGATGCTCCTCCTGTCACTACTCATATCAATGTTGTCAAACAATATCAAGTCTGGATGTTACTTGTCAAGATGTCACTGAGAAAAATATTTTTTTAATATCTTTGGATGCCTGCGAGTGCTTGACTTTGTCTTGACTATCTTCAAAACACTGCTCGCGTGTTTGTATTGAGATGAATAATCAAACAAGCTGTAATTGTCTATATCTCATGCTCGAACTCAGTGCTTCAGATGCATGTTAATATGCCTTCAACTTCCAACTTTTATCCAAAACTATGTTGTGAGGGATATATTTTTTAAAACTGCTCCTTGCTTGAACAAACCTTTGGATGCTTCAAACTTACTACTGTCTTCAACTCTGTACCAATGTCTTGGTCAAAATTAGACCATTGATCTTCTCTTTAACCAGTCCTTCAAGCTTTAGGAAATCTGCACATGACCTTCGAATGACTTGAATTATGTTATCCAAAGTCAGATAAGATTGGATTTTGCTTTCCATCCTTGTGTTTTGAGTGAGAGGTCTACAACCATCGTAAGAAATAAACTTGATAGAGTTCAATCTTTGTATGCTCGAGCTAGTCTTTGAAAAGTATCATTCTTTCACAACATAAATGTTTTCTGCTGACTGGAGATCAGACCTTCGTGTAACTTTGGCTGTCTTCAACAAGGCAGGAAAAGTGCCGCTTCTAATCATTGAATGCCAATATACAAACAGATACCAACAACAAATGTTTCTTGAAGAAATTCTTGCCAATCATATCCAAAGCTTGAGAGAGTCATTGGTACACTTTATGAATGTTATAAGGAATCAATCATCTAGTAAATTCATAAAAGGTAAGCATACATCAAGGACAATCCTCCAAACATCACCATGTTGTTTCACTACATTTGCTTCAACTATCTGATCACTGCAAATTACCCTTACTCCCCCTTATCAACATGCCAACTGTAGCTACAATCCTTGGACCTGTTTCATTGCTTGGAGCATCAATCATTTACCTTTGAGTCCATCCTCCAAACTCCATGAACTCAAAGTATACCAAGGTCTTGGAAAGACCTCAAGCTTGACTTGCCATATGGCAGCCATCTTCTTTGCATTAATCAACTTCATTCACATTCAACAAAACATTCTTTTTCATCCATACCTGAGATGTCCTTGACTGTGAGCACTTGTCCTTTGGGCTTCAATTCTTCCTGCATTATTTTTCTTCCATGGTTCATTGGCTTTCCTTGCTGATGTGTATGAAGGACTCATCATAGGTTGTCTTCTTAAACTGCATAGTCTTGGGCTTTGTGACCAAAGCCATAGCAATTGTAACATCTCATGGTGTGGCAATTTGCAGCAATATGGCCAACACAGTTACATGTCCAACATCTAACCATATTGTAGGGAGACCCAACACTTCTTGCATGAGAACTGAAATCCAATGCCCTATGACCAAAATCATTACATGAGTAGCAATGACCATTGAAACTGTTTCCATACCTGGATACTTGATTCCACCTAGAGGATATCTTGTTTCTGAACTTGCTTTGAGGAGAAGGACCAACTCCTTGATGTCTTTCAAATTTTCTAATGTCTTTTGTAGATATATGAAGGGTAGCTTGGCTTTCACTTTTGGGGGATGATGAGCTTGCTTCAACTTCAGTCCTCTTAGTAGTCTTTGAGCTATCTTCATAGTTTTATGCTTTCTTATTGTAGCCCAAGCCAGTCATATTAAAAGGGGATCTTTGACAATCCAAGATCTCATCTAGGATGAAAGAACTGTTGTTGAACTTGACATAGGCATTTGACTTTTCGTTCTTCTTCCTGAGATCAACCACCTCCATTTCAAGTTTTTGACGAGTCTTTTATTTTTCATTCAACTGGTTCTTCAAGACTTCCTCTGTCCTTTTGGCTTCCTCAAGTTGAATCTTCAAATCGACATTAGCCTTCCTTGTTTCTTCAAGCTCTTCTGAATCTTTACGAATCTCTTCTTGTTGACTGATCAGTTTGGTGTTTAATCTTTCAATTTCATCTACTTTTTCTTCTAGCTCATCTTGTAAACTTGTCTTCTTGTGATTGAGTTTCTTGAGAAGATCCATTTACTTCTCATGGTACTTTTTGAATGACCCCAAAATCTTCCTTTTAAGCCTCAAATTGTATTTGAGATCAATGTCCATTAAAAGGTGTGTTAGGAAATCTTTCTTAGCATCTTCAAGATCATTTTCAACTTTATCACAATCACTACTACTGTAATCAGAAAGATCCTTAGCTTCACTAATGTTTGATGCTTGCTCTTCCTTTTCTTCTTGCTTCACATCTTCAGTGGGCTTAACTTTTGTTTCCTTCTTTGTGTCTTGGTTTCCTTTTTGGTATTCACTGTCCATCTTAAACCATAGGTCTTTGGCTGAAGTGTATTCTCCTACTCTCTCTTTGACAGAGCTTGAGAGTCCATCCATAAGTAATTTCAAGGAAATAGTGTTGTCTTTCTTGGCATCTTTTTGTGCGACTGTCTTGGTCTTCTTGTTGGACGGAATGGTTGGATTAATCACAATCTCCCAGATAAGCTTTCATCTTGCTTCTCCATCCAAAGTAATCTGTCACATCAAATACTGGAACCTCATCATTGGAGCACTTTGCTTGTCCTTCCATACTGTGTCCATGGATCTCTTTCAAGCTAGCAAGGCTTGTGTTGAAGGCCTGCTTTGATACCAATTGTTGGACACAATGGCACACTAAGAGGGACGGGGTGGGGGGTGAATCAGTGTGCTAGCACCCTTAGCAAATTTCAGTTCTCAAAACTTAAGCAGAGTTCGCCATTCACATTAAGCTACTAAGTACATCAACATTCATCAATTAATGATGTCATCAACATAGATCTTAAGCGACACATCACAAGACAAGTATAGTAAACTTTATTTATAATTTGATATGAGTTACAATGGAAGACTTCAATCTTTGCGATTACATCAACACCAACTGACTAAAGAGGACCAACTCTTATTCCAAGGCCCAACTTGGTTTTCTTAGCTCCAACTAAGAAGAGGTGCAAGACCTAGCTTGCCTTCACATACTGATTATTGTCATGTCATGGCTACACTATAAAGATGTCACTGTAAGTCTTCAGTGACTGTCATGTCTTATCTGTCACTTTGTCTTCAACTGCAGTACTTGTCAAATCAAATTAGGTCAAAGACTTGTCAACTTCAATTTGATGTCATTGTTATTTCCTGAACATAATATTGTTGCATTTGCCTAGTAAACACCTAAGAAACTGGATTCGTTCTATACCCCCCTCGTGTCCCGTGGGGAACGAATCGGACACGATTCGTGTCCGACACGAGGCCGATTCGACCTTCGGTCGAATCCGAAATCGGGACACGAACTCCCCATCGAATCGGACACGAAATCCATCGAATCGCGAAAATCGGACACGCACCCCCCAAAACACGACACGTAACCCGCGGAAAGAGACAGTCCGGTTCACTTAAATTCGATTTTTTGTCTTTCTATTTGTCATTTGGAAGGAAGCAAATCATTGAGAGTGAGTTTTATTTGCAGGTGAAGGAGTTTTGAAGGAGATTTGAAGGCTATCCATTGTTTCCAAGCGGTTCCAAGTGCATTCCGGCGGATTTGTGGAGAGGATTGCAAGCTCAACCATCACACAAGAAAATGAATGTCTCAATCAGCTAGGGGAGGAGGTAGGGGTCAAAGGAAAGGGAGAAATGCACCATCTAGGGCCTCCCCTCCTATTCCATCAAGCACAGCCGGTTATCCTCCTCCGTCAAGTGCTCCATCGGCTGCGAGTGGAGCTCATACTCCATATAACCATGTTTTAGCAAGACAACAAGCCCAAGAAAAAAAATACCCTTTGTGGAAGTATGTGACAAGGAAAGATGGGCTCGGGGCAAAGCTTGGTGGGGGAGGCAATGTGTCTTGGAGATGCAATTTTTGCAACCATGAGTTCATGAGCACATATTTTCGGGTTAAGGGCCATTTGTTGGCCCTTCCTTCTTGTGGGATTTCTTCATTCAAAGCGGTGACTGCTAACCAAAGGAGGGATATGGAAAGAGAGGATAATGTTGGCTTAGGGAAGGTGGCAGCAGCAAGCAAGAAAAAAGAGGATGATCCTCTTCCATTTTTGAGGAAGCCCTCTAGCACCAAGAATCCATTTCCACCTAGCATTCATGGGCGTGGAGATACTTATCAAACAAGAAAGAGGCAATCTACAGGTGGTCCAATGGATAGGATTTTCCAACAAGAGGCGCGAGAAGAGGTAGACCTTACCATCCCATTTTTCTTCTAGCTCAACTTCATCTCATTCAATGTTGCATGGTCACCATTGTATTTTGAGATGGTTCGAACTATCTTGGAACGAGCTCCAAGTGGTTATGTGCCTCCTGGTTCAGAGAAGCTTAGAACCACATTGTTGGTTAAAGCAAAGAAGGAGGTAGATAAAATGCTTGAGCCAATTAGAGCAACATGGCCCTCATCTGGAGTGAGTATTGTTTCTGATGGATGGACGGATCCTGCACGCCATCCACTCATCAATTTCATGGTATCTTCCCAAAATGGACCGTTGTTCTTGAAAGCGGTGGATGCTCTTGGGAAATACAAGGATGCACAATTTATGGGTGATTTATTCATCAAAACCATTGAAGAAGTAGGTGTTGATTCGTGTGTACAAATCATCACGGACAATGCACCTGTTTGCAAGGCTGCTGGCATGATTGTGGAAGCTAAATATCCACAGGTATGTTCATTCTTTCATTTCTAATTTGCTCATTGTTTGAATTTGGTCATTGCAATGTTAGTGTTGTAGAGTCATTGATACATGCTTTTATTGCTCTTACAGGTTTTTTGGACACCTTGCATTGTCCATTCCTTGAATTTAGCACTGAAAGCCATTGCTTCGGATGTGACATGGATTGGCACCCTTATTGAGGATGCACGCCATATCCGTAACTTTGTACAAAACCACACAAATGCCCTCACCATCTACAAATAATGCACACAGCTTTCATTGCTGAAGATTGTAGATACTCGGTTTGCTTCCTCATTCATCATGCTGAAGAGGTTGAGGGAGGTCAAAACCGCTCTTGGGTCCATGGTGATTTCAGAGTTTTGGTCTTTTTGGAGAAGGACGGATCAGGTTGCTTCACAAAAGGTGAAGGACAGGGTGTTAGATGATGGTTGGTGGGACACGGTAGATCTTAGCATTAAGATCATGGAGCCCATCATTTCTTTGTTGCGGTTTGCAGACACGGACCAACCCATCCTAGCAGAGGTTTATGAGGGGTGGGATTCCATGATTGAGTCCATGAGGTCCATTGTCATGGAGAATGAGTGTCTCGAGTATGGGACATCGGCAGAGAACTTATGGACCATTATTCGGGATATTCTTATCTCCAGGTGGGATAAGAATTGCACATCTTTGCATTGCTTGGCCCACTTCT
>LPNX010101421.1:386259-422886 GCA_001517045.1 Pseudotsuga menziesii | reverse complement strand
ATATATATATATATATATATATATATATATATATATATAAAACGTATCCTACGTGTTTTGATTCCGGGGGTCACCGTGCCCGTGTCGGACACTCGAATCCCCGTGTCCCTCGTGTCCCATGTCCCCGTGTCAGGTAACTTAGGTAAACACTTGTTATTGATTTTACTTTGCTGCCCTAAAGCCAACAATCTTAAGACTATCTCAACTAGACCTTCAAGTTTGGTCTTTCACAAGAGTTCTTCAAAGTCAGCCTTAGCAAGCTTGAATACTTGTGAATCATTCAGGACACCTCATGAACTGTGGTTTATCATCCTTCAAACATTCTTATATCATATGGTGCATTCTCCACTGTCTTATGAAAACTGCTCATTATGCATAAAAAGGAGTGATTTTAACTTACTGTACACATGTATCATATAAATTACCTCTGATTTGTACTAATCTCCCTCAGTCAACGTTGCTTCCACAAAGATAATGGTCACTGTTGTTCAAACAAAATGCTTCAACAGACACTCAAAATTTAGAAAAAGGAAAACAGTTCACTGCATCTATACTGCGCCTGCCTCATAGCACTATACACCCGAATTATCAGAGTTCATTAACTGCGACTACCTCAGAGGATACATACATGAATTTTGGAGTTGTATACCTCAACACTTCACTTGATTTACAGACTATGGTGTCCTCAGTGCTATACTCATACCCAAAAATTTCAGAGCTAAAAACCAACATCTAAAATCACACAAATGAATGAGGGCGTTGACTGGTATTTATACACAATTTCCATAATTGTTACTAAGCCGACATGTCAAAGAGTTAATTAATATTAAATACTTCATTTAAAATAATCTGAGCCGATTTCACAAGTTTATTTCATCAATTTTTAATAATTAAATCAATGTAGATCATGTTATATTTGACATTGCTTCTGGGCTTCTCCAAAGGTTTTGTTATCGTCAAGCATGTAGAACTTCTTCAAGCAAGGTGAACTATGATCAAGATTATGATCATGGGCTTCATGTCATCAAGGTTCATGAGTGGGTTGCAAGATTTCTTATGCATCATTATTTGCTCCACATTCTTCATTCCAAAGGGCTTCTATACCATCCACATAAGCATGGACTACAAGAAACATCATCAAACATGCCATGTCATCATTTGAATGGTTCAAGGTGTAAGGATTCAAGCCATTTATAAGAGGTTTGTTGTACCATTGGCTTTCTTAATGTCATCATTAAGTATATCAAAGACATAGGGGCTTCATATATTTATAATCATCATCATAGGTGCTAGGGAAACAACTCAACATGCCAAGCTTCATCATGTGCACGGGTGTAAGGGCATCTCAACCATGTCTAGGGTTCTAAGAGCCAAGTCTTTGTCTTTGCTATTAAGTCTTTGTCCTAGTCATTCACTGAGTTTGTCATGTCATCAACAACCATCAACAACCACAACCTTTGCCATTAATGGCTTGTCATCAATGACAACCATGCTCAACAAATGTTATATAAATAAAGTAATGTTTTGTACTTTATAGAATGGGTCTCACTTAAAGTGATTATTTAATAATTAATGTGAATTAATTATTAAAAGTGAGTGCATTAAATGATGGCCCTTGATTTTGTAAATGAATCTCAACCCTAGATTAGGTGGTTAAGATAAGTAACAAAATTTAAAATATAAAACAAAATGAGAGGACAAATGAGACACCATTAATGAAGAGAGAGAGAGAGAAGAGAAGTGAAGAGAGAGAAGAGATACCCTAGTAGCAGTGGCACAATTCCCAAGAGGAGTAGCAACACACTTCCAAGGCGGTTTAAAACAGTCCGTACAACTTGTAGAAGACCGTATAGTCACACGTGTGAGGCACATTTCCCAAGGAAGCTGATTGGCATTAATTGCAGGCAATACAGTCCGTACAAGAGACTTTTCAGGCATGTGTGGGCGCATTTCCCGAGGCAAACCGTACAACAAAAAGGTACAGGCCGTACAACACGTGTGGCAGTCGTACAACATGCCTTACAACAATTATTTTGCACAGAAATCGAGGTATTTGTTTGCTGCTTCAGTTGGTGAATTTCTGTTAGTGAGGGTTGAAGAAATTATTTCTTGTGTTGATGGAAAATTTCTGAGTACTCTTCTTAATAAAATTTCTTCTTCTAGGGTTTTCCTCGGAGTTGGGGTTTTGCTTGGTCTTTTGACCAAAAATATTTGTCATGTGTTTGATTGATACCTCAGTGTTTAAGAAGATCTTGAAGTGGTGGTTATTTTAAATTCATGAGTAAATTTTAATAAAAAACCCTATATATTCAAGTGTTTGATAGAATGTGTGAATGGAAGTTTTCATATTAATGTCAATTATTTTCTTCATCTTTGCCTAGTTCATCAAAAGAAATCAAGAGAAGAGAAGAGACTTAGGTCTTATTCCCTCAAGGCTCATCTTGACTCATAATCTCTTTTTATCAAATTCCTGTATTATATATTACAAAAATTACAAAAGAAATCAAGTATTGTGAAAAAAGCTAAAAATTATTTGCAAAAATCCAAAAATATTTATTTTTGTGTCATAGTTATTTTAATTGTCTTTTTCTTATGTTGTTAATTGCAGTAATATATTTTAAATCTTGATAAATTATTGCGAAAATCCAAAAAGTTGAAAAATATTGCAAAATAGTCAAATTTTAGCCCTTAAAGTGTCCTAAAGGAAGTAACATCATCCTAGGGTTAGGTGATGTTAGCTGTTAGGGTTGATTTCAGATTTGGTTGAAGTGTTATTGCAAGTTCTTTTGAAAAGAAAAGTCAAACCCTAGGGGTTTGGCGATGATTGGCTCAAATCCTAGGTTACCAAGGTGGCCCTATGGGATTTAAGGCCCTTGATATTCCTAGTTCACCTTGACTACAAAAAAATGCAAGTTTGAAGTACAAATCAAGCATTGAAACACATCTTTCATACACCAAAAGAGGGGCGCCTTAGGGGGGATTTATGTGCTCCCTGTAGTTGGCTGTTGAGAGTTAAATTTTGCGTAATTATGACGGTTGGTTTGGAAAATATCTCGTGTTTTATCTTGTTGGTTTTTATTGCAAAAATATACTTGGTATCATTACATATTCATCATTGCTCCTAACCTTCCAAGTCAAAGGGTTTATTGTGTATATTTTTCGTTGACTCCATAAGTGACTAGTTTACTGACGGTGGGAAGGTTTTGTAGGGATAGAGGTGCTTTCTTTTGGTAATTTACAGGTCTATTATTACATTAATCAAGGAGCCTTTTGTGGCCCAAGGAGCAAGGTTTAAAGAGGAAGGGGGTTACATTGAAGTGACATTGGGTGTACCTCCTTGAAGAGTGTCGATCATAACATTGGGTCCACTTATCTTAATTGGGTCCACATACTTCATGTTGCCCACCTATTTCGACTAGGTGGCAACCTCATGTACATTCTTGTTCAGTTGTTCCATGGAAAAATCCTTGTGACTTTTCACCTTGCAGGGCAATTTGCCCCTTTGTACTCAAAATATCCGCTCCCCTGCGTGGGATAATTATTGTAATTTTATGTTCTAAGTATGGATCATATGATATGGATGCCATGTCATGGAATTTATTATTAGGGAAGTCCCCTCATCGAGTGTTTTTCCCCTTCCAATAAATTTTGTCCTTTAACGATTTTTATTGGTTGGGGTTTTACTCAAAAAATCCTCCAAAGTGGTGACGGGCGTTTTAGTAATCGAGTCCATGGGGTGGCTAAGGGTTCAAAGTGTTATTCATGATCGTACTAGACATATCCTAGAGTCTTGCGGAATTTCGTTGAGTCTAGTTAGTCTTTTTTTAATTTTTTAACCTCACTGTCAGGGGTTAATTAATTAAAGTTTTGATGTAATAAGGTCGTCACTTGGTCCTTGGCATTTTGTAATAGGGGTATGAGTGCAAAAAAGAAATGCCATATCAACCCCTACGCCACAGGATCAAGTCCCATGTCATTCGAACATGTGGTTAGGATTTTAGCCCACTTTTGGTCCCACTCAGGCAAAAACCAGGATTAATTAATTTAATTGCCTAGAGTGAAAAATGCAAAATTCTTATTTTTGGGCCAAAAGTCAAAGTGAGGGGCTCTAATTTTTCCTAAAGTTCATTCCTATCAAGGTTAAGGAGAAATAAACCCAAATGGGGCCCACTCAAAGTGGAAAAATGAATTATTTAAAAGAGGGGACGTTTTTTGCTTTATGTGGGTTTTTTCCATCTTAATATGGAGCCCCTCCCCCTCTTGGAAGCTTCCAAAAGGCCTCCTCTTGGATGGGTGACACTTGGCCATCATCCAAGGGCCTTCTATTTAGGTTTTTAGCTATAAATAAGAGGTTTTTCCTCCCATTTAAGCATGAAGGTTCTTGGTAGCATGGTTATGCTGCCAAAATCTTTGCTTCTCTTCTCTTCTCTTTATTCTAGCATTTTGCTCAAGCCATTCTTGGCTCATCTTTGTATTGAATCTTGCCCTAGTTGGGCCTATAATAGAATAAATTATTTGGAGGAAATCTCTTCTATGGTGTGTTGGCTTCCCTCTTCAAGCATTTAGGTATTGTTGTTCCGTTTGTGAGTCTTTACCTTCATTTTGTTAAGCATAGATGCCCTTTGCAAAGGGATTGAATGGTAAATGGTTATTTGCTTTTCATTGTGAGTAGATTAACTTAACTCTACAAAGGTTTTTGTAGAGCTATTTATTTTGTTCATCTCCTTGCTTGCATTGTGTAGTCTTGCTCACCCATTTTTTGCAGATCCAAAGGCTTGAAGGAGGGCCTCCAAAGCCAAGCTCCTAATCTCTTTGTGTTTGTCAATCTACTTCTTTTACTGTTTACATTTTCGCTCATAGAGTTACGGATCTAATAAAACTTGGTTTTATTCATTGGTTAATGAATAAAACCCTTGTTTTAGGGCCTTGACTCATTATATATTAGTATAGTAGCTTAAATATATTGTTTTTACATCATTTAGGTGGCTGGAAATTGCATTTCCAGCCCTCTAAACTTTCTGTTTTCAACCATTTTCAAATTTGAAATTTTCTGTAAATATTTGTATTTTTATACTAACTTTAATAACATTGTCTTTTCTGAGTTTACTGTAAATTCTAGCAAGCTTTTGCTTGCTGGTTTTTGGCAGGTTTTAACAGGTATTAAGGGGAGGTGTTGCCAAAAAATTATCAAAAAACACCCCTCTTGTACCCGCTTCAAAGAGGGTCCATTTCTAACCTTTCTCCCTCATTTTTCATAGTGTTTTGAGGCTTGAAAAGTATATCTTCTATAGGTGTTTAGTTGCTGGTTTTATTTCATTGTAAATCATAACATAGCATAACATAACGTAACAATCTAATCTAGCTTAGCTTTTACTTTTCAAGTTCACCCACCTTCCCCTTTGGGAATTGTTGTGAGGTTAGAGTAGTACTTGCTTATTAGCTTGCTTTACTTTCTCAAAGTTTTATCTATTTCAAGCATAAGCATTTGTTTAATTGTATAAGAGTAATCATACAACTCAAGTCTTTCGGTGTATCATCTGCCCTCCGTTATCTCCCTTCGGGGAACTCGGACCAAAGAGTATGAAAAGCAGAAGGATTTGGGGGCTTAGTTTAACTAGATAACTTACTTTCTGCTACAAATCTTTCACACATTTACTTTTTTCAGTCTGGGGTTCAAGTACTAGCATCTCCCATAAGGGATACCGCTTGGTTGACCCTGTTAATCGTTCTAAAATAAACCTTGCATGCTCAACAATAACAAGATCTAAAAGTAGCCCTCTAAAATAAACCAACAACTTCTCTGGCCCCTGATCCTCTACTCGGTCATCACTCTGTAGAGTACCCACGAGATACGACAGGGAGTGGTAGAGGTTTTAGTAATAGGCATCCACCATAATATTGTCTGAACCAACTAAAAACCGGTGACCGTTGGAAGCTATGGGGGGTGAGAGACCGAGGGGGGTCTCATGGCGTTTGCGTCCCACCCGATGAGTGCCTCGGCACTGGGGGTTTGATCTGCGAGCTACAAGTGGACTGGTTTCCACTGTTTTGAGCACAACAACACTCCATCTTTGGTTTTAGAGGATATGTAGTCGGGGTAGACACATCCCTTGGAAGTTGGTACCAAGACATTAATCGAATATTTAAGGCACCTCTTAAAATTTATTAAAATCAACCAAGAGACATTGCAAAACGTTTCACCAACAGGACACTCCAGCAGGGATTGTTTCACTCCAACATTTCACTTTGATTTCAAGTATTTATTTAAGCTCTTGCAATCTCATGTGTTGAATGTTTAAGTAATTGTAAATCTTGCATATCTGAATATCTCATCTTGGCATTTACATTGTGGTTTGTAATAAGGCATTAAGTGAATATCTTGTGGTGTGGTGTATACATTTCCCTTTGCTTTACACGTGTATATTGTATATCTTTCTTTAGCAATTGTATATCTTTTGTAAGTAATTATAATCTTGTGGATCTTGCTTAGATAACTATGGCTAATCTTAGCTTGTAATATATCGACTCCATTTTTTTATCTAAGGCACTGGTCTAGTAATTTAATAAACCTTAATAATTAATCCCTTTAACTAATTTGTTAATAAATCTAGGAACTTAACATTCCTTAGGGACTACCCCCCTTGGCTCTGTTGGGATTAAGCCTAAACGGAGGAGTTGTGGACTGTGGTGACAGTGGTCTCCATCTCTCACTTGCCCCCAAGGACGCATACAGTGGTTGGAGACTTTCCATGTTCTAAAGTGCGTATTAGGCAGCAACACTTCATTTGGGTCCACTTATCTTTGATCATGGAAGAGTGCTAGTTTTTGAGTTAACATGGTACATGGTGTATGTTCAACGCTTAGATGGTATGTCATGGATTGGCACATGGGAGATGGTTCATGATGGATTTGCCATTGGAGATAGCTTACATAGTGGTTGCTTGCTTAGTATTCTTCCCTTGGGCATTGTAGTTCTCTTGACAGCCAGAGGGATGTCCTTCATGATAGACACATGGAGAGGTTTGCTTGCTTGGAGTACACCTTGCTTAGGAGGAGGAACGTTGTGCATCTTGGAGGAGAGCATCAGGCGCTGGACAACATGGGGTAGCTTGGATTTCTTAATGCAAGCTTGGAGTTGGCTTGGGGACCCCTTGGTTGTGACACTATTCATGTGGGGAGAGTGGACCTAGTGGAGTACATGGCTTAGGAGGAGCGATGGATTCTACGTGGGCTTTTGGTAAAGGATTGTGGAGACACCTTATGTAGTTAATTCATCTTGAAGCCCTCATTTTGTACGACATCACCTTGGAGCTTGAGATGTGTACCCTTGAAGTGTAGTACTCCACTGTGTGAGCCTACATGTGATTATTGTAGGTTGCTTGTAAGGGCATTGGCTCACCCATACATTGTTGGCCTTCCTTACCTCTCATATATATAAAGAAGAGGGTCCTTTCATTCATTAAAACCATCATGCTCTTCTCTTTGTATTTGTCTTCTTGCAGTGATTCGTTAGGGTTCATGAGGAAACCCTAGGAGAAGTTAGAAGGGAAGGAGGACGTCTTTGTTGGGAACTTTTGTGACTAGGTTTTACACTTGTGGAGGAGACGTTGGAGATGATGATGACTATTTTCATATCACTCATGATTCTTATTCACTCGTGTAGAGGTGTGACTAGGGGGAGCCATTTAGTTATCCTCTTTTATATCTTCATTTGTAGTTGATCTCTCTCTCTCTCTTCGAATCGCTAGGATTTCTTTATCTTCTTGGATCATCTTGAACTTGAAGTGTAGGGTTAGGGTTTCATCCCTTGGACATCTTGCCTTGGAGGACTTGCTTTGACTGATTCATGCTAGTTGGAGTTCCTTGGTTGAGCTAGGGTTTTTCTTGCTTTTCCCTAGCTAGGGTTTTGGAGAGCTACTGAACTGTACTAGCTTTGTGATAAGGCTATGGTATGTATGTGAACTTCATCATCTTATGCATATTAATGAAGTTTTCAGCTGTTCAACACTTGTGTAACTTGCAGATTTGATTTTCAGCAATCTATGTTCTTCATGGTTGTAATTTTTAGCTATATATGGTTGTTGATCTGACATAAGTAAATTATGATTATGTCAAGTGATTTAACATTATAATAGAAGAAGATAAGGGCTGTTTTGTTGCTGTATTTACTTCTGTAAATAACGGTTTTCAGATCTGGTTTATGCATGATAAAATTGCCCTAGAGGGCCGAAACTTATTGGAACACTTTGGTATCTTTTCTCTTGGATTGCCTAGAAGTTTGGGGTTGTCAAGAAATGTAAAATGGTTCTTTTTTGCTGCTGTTTTGTTTTGTATTTCATAACGGTCCTAAGGCTGAATTCACAGGGTTAAGATCTGGGAAACCTCTAGTTAAGAGGTGAAATCTCTGAATTATGAATTTCAAGGAATTTCCACACTCAGACCATTATTCTCAACACACCAGTGGATAGACTAGTCTGGTTTTGGCCAGTACAGTCATACACCATCATGCAGGTTAAAACTTAAAACATAAATGAAACAAATGTTGTTCCCCTGCCCCGACTTTTCGTTTACTTTATATTGTTAAAAAAGTGTGCTTTAATCTTGAATGGTTTCGATAACTAGGGAGAGAGGAGACGTGCTGCTTTTTGTTATCTTTTAAGCCATGATGGATGCTACTTAAATACAAAAGCAGGGACAATGCTTGTCTGCTAGAAAAATGAAGTAGAAGAGTTAGATTATAGTTCCTTTTGTATGTCCACGCTGTAGATTGTGTTAGTTCTAGTTATTTGTTAAAGAAAGAAAAGACAAAAGTTTATTTTTAAATTCTGATCAAAGTTTATATCTTGTGCAGCTTCTTGTATCTTCAACTTCTTTATCACCACACGGATAATATATCCAAGGAGAAGCTGGCAGAAGTCTTTACTCGCAAGAGAATCAAGAAGTAAGTGTAGAGTTCAAGAAATCAATGAACAAAGCCGTTCTTTATGTATTCAACTATTGATTATGTAGAAGGGGCTTTAGTGTTCGTAATCTTGATTGTATCTGCTTGTCCTTTTTCAGAATTGACATCCACAGTGATGATATAAGGGATTCATTTGAGTAAACTGTGAGAATAAGTGCTTTAGTTCATTCCTTTCCTTGCTTGGTAATCCTAATCTTGAGAATATCCGTTGGTCCTTCTTTCAGGATTGGCATCCGCAGTGATGATCTAAGGGATACATTTGAGAAAACTGTGAGAGGAAGTGCTTTAGCTCTTTCCTCTCCTCGCTTGGTAATCCCAGCTGCAATATTTGGTTTCTGGGCTTTATCAAAACATTACTTTGGTGAATCCTTTGACTTCCAGGTAGTATTTGCTTGAAAACCTATTATGTTATATTTTCACGGGTTTTTGTCAGATGCCAGAAAAAATAACATTTTATATTACTATTGTATACAGCTGTTTACATGTGCTTGTATGGTGTTTTATTCGGAGTTCAAAGAATCAGTGTTATGTTTTAACTTTTACCACTATCAGATAGTTGAATTCCTTTCCTTTTGCAATGTATCAGATACCCTCTGCACAAGTTTTTTGAACATATGTACGTAGTTGTAACTTGATGTCCTATGCTGGCTTATGAATTGGTCTTTCATGTCACTCACTGTGTCTTTAGAGTTTTCTTTGAAGTTTGACCTATCATCCATTTTCTTTGTGATCTTATGATTTATAATTGGCTCTAGCTAAAATTTGATTCCCGATGAATTCTATCTGATTGTTTCCTTTCAAGTATTCTTTGTTTAGCTTAAGGCGATTTCTGGTTATAATTCTTGGATGGTATCCTCCCAAGGAGAAGTATCTTTTGCATGTTTGCCAACATGCTTGATTTTTGTGTTTAGATTAGATTGAGGCATTCTGTATCAAAATCCACTTACAGAAAATAATTAAAAGCAATTTCTTTGTCTAAACACTGACCATTTAATTACTTTTTACCGATTTTAGCTTGCTCCAGCAGTTCTTGGGTTATTTGCATACAAAGGTGCAGCACTGGTTCAAGCTTATCGGGACAATGAGGATTTGCTCTTTATATTTCCCGATGATGAAGAAATTTAGAGGGTGAAAAGCATTGGCAGAAATCTGTTAATCATAATGACAATAGGTATTTATACAGCCACCAGTTCCAAGTAAAAGTAATAATTGATTAACAGGAAGTCAATCAGTCTACTGGTATTGAAATTAGTCTGCCCATCAAGTTCTTTGTAGTGGCATTATGTTCCCTACATTGGGAAATTGTACTTTAATGTCTTAACATGTCTATGTGTATGCAGTCTTAGAAACTACAAGTGGCTTTCCTGTATGTGAGATAGATTCACTGCTTGAAATTTATCTATCAATTTTTTAGTAATTATATGTGCAAAAGAGGCAATGGACATATCTAACATGTTGCTACAAGAGGATTTAGCGTATTGATTCAAGTTGTTTATTATTATTAACTGCAAACTTTTCTATTTTTCTTTGCTTCGCAGTTTTCTTCATTTGCAAACAATGGCAGTGGCATACTCTTATGATGGGATTTTGTTCCACTTTAATAATCTCCTCATTCAGATAGAGGCTAGCAATTTTGCTCTCTGCATCAGACTCCAGAACCAATTTTATGAAAGTTGTGATATTCAATACAAAGTCAACTATGTATCTAAGAGATTTGCGATGTAATTTTTTAGATGTATACAGATGGAAAAGTTGTACCATCTCCTTTGGCTCCTTGCTAGTTCAGCTGCAACTCTAGGTAACCACAGACATCTGTAGACAATTTATGAACGCAGGGTATGAGATGGAGCTTACTATTGAAGGCAAGATTTTCATTTATTTATTATCCCTTGTATTTATTCATGAAAGGTGAAAGAACTAGGAGTCGTCGTTTCTTAATCCAATAAATGATCTTATCATCGCTGTTGTGTTTGTTGGTTTGCATGCACTATTTTGACCATTTTAACATTGGTGCTTGCTTTATTACCGACCCTGTAATTTTTCATGTCACAAAGAGCTTACGTTGTGCCATATGATGTCTGAATACCTTTAAAGGGAAAATCTCATCCGTTCCCAAACAATTCTAGTAATGAACCACAATGTTCTATTGAGTTTTCAAATAATTGTGTTCACTCCCATCACATAAACACATGTTAAAACAATATTTACAACTGGCATTCAATTTATTTTGCATTTTCTCCATTAAATTGCTTCTTCCTCATTTTATAATTTGTCATTTTGGTGACTGCAATCCTTGCAATGAAAGATTACAGGTTTTTTTTTGGCCCAAAGTGTGAGTTTAATGTTGATTCAGATTATGAAGGGATGCATAATGAGGATGATGATGTTTACCATCTATTAAGATCAACTTTGTTTTATACTTTAATTTATCTAGATGTTTTTATGATCGAATAACTTTTTTCTAATTGAAAAATACTTTTTATATTCGCATTAACTTGTTTACAATAAAAAAAGCTAGCAGTCGAAGGGTATACGAGTAGAAATAAAATCAAAATATACTATAGGATCCAACTTTTGGGCATCATTGTTTAATTTGGCACCCTTGGCTAATAACTGATGACGTACCTCATCTTTCCAAAGCGCAATAAAAGTTGAAACGTAACTACTTTTTTGATCGAAAACATATTTTTGCCCTTAGTTTTCATATTACGAAAAAGAAGCTATTTGCAAGCAATGCCACAAACAAGAGAGTGAATGTAATGAGTTTAAATTAGATATTAGTTATTAGATAAAATTATCATCTATTTTCATACGAAGAAATGCAACCATTATGTAGACTTGCACATATTGTTAGATTTTGTTAACTATAAAACCAAGATCACTAAAAAATGTCAAAGCACAAAACAATGAGCAGAGTTCGTTTAATCACGATGATTAATGATCATCTCCCAACCATAGAAAAAATAATGTCTCCTTCGAGCTCGCACCTTCCAATAGAGATAAATCGTTCAGAGATAAAAGTACATCTAGATGATAGTAGCATAAACCCGAGAAACACAAAGAGAAACTTCTCCAAGAATGGAGAACCCCAAAAACAGTCTTCTCCTAGATGTAGCGAATTTCATTCCGTTTGAGCGAACTTGCTTGAGTGCTTGATGTGAAAATGAATGGAGGCACCTTCTATTTATACATTAAGAAGTTGGAAACCTAAATTTTAATTGGGGTCAACTTGTCTAATTAACTGGAGCCAACTTGTGTAAGATAATAATATAAATACATATTATTATTATTATTTGTGGGCCAACTTGTGAGATGATGTCTCACACAACTACTACACCAACACTCCCTCTTTGTTAGGGAGGCATCATCAATTTTATCAACTGAATCTCATCTGGATATCAATAGTACATCACAACTATCTCAAACATCTCTATATCATAAGGGCGGGCTTTTGACACAATCTCAGTTCGTCGAGAAGTGTCTATCAATCGATCTTCATGCATCGGTTCAATCCAGTTCATCGAAGAACATGCACTAGCTTCACAACACTTCTTAGTACATTGAGAAGTCATATGTGCATCACAACACAACCCAAAGAACTCACTAGGACTATTACTGACGGTGAGCCTCTGCCACATCATGGGCTACAATCTCCTCTTAACATCCATAAGGACTACAATCATATGAGGGATCACAAGGGCCATAAATTTTATGTGAGACTTTTATCATATCTGTATGGCATACAACCCATAAATCTCCCAACCACAAGGGTCGCCATATTTGTACAACAACCAACCCTGTTTCATGTTGGGTGTACCATTACAAAGCCAGTCATTTTTCATACTGGATGCAAGATTTTACAGAGCCAATCCTTTTTCATACTGGTGTAAGGTCACATGTCTTCCATAGAGGCAACTTTGTTTCATGCTGGATGTGAAGACCACTTCTGGAACCCACACATGGTCATACATAATCAACTGGGAGTTTGTACAGAACTCGGTTCGCGCAGAATCAACTAGAGTTCAGAAAGAACTCGATTCTAGCATAACCATCTGGAGTTCAGAAGGAACTCGATTCTAGAATAACCAACTGGAGTTCAAAAGGAACTTGGTTCGCACATAACCAACTGGAGTTCACAAATAACTTGGTTCGCACATAACCAACTGGAGTTCACAAAGAACTTGGTTTACGTAACGAATTAGAGTTCACATGATCAATTGGAGTTCACAAAGAACTCAGTTTATGTAACCAACTAGAGTTCATAAAGAACTCGATTTACGTGACCGACTAGAGTTCACAAAGAATTCGATTCACGTGACCAACTGGAATTTTCAAAGAACTTTGTTTACGTAACCAACTGTGACTATTACTCCATCCCCAGGATGAGTCTCGGATAGTCACACATAGTTCTCAGGGACCTTGACTATTACTCCATCCCTAGGACGAGTCACTGATAGTTCTCTAAGAATTGAGAACCCCAAAAACAATGTTCTCCTAGCTGTAGCGAATTTCGTTCCTCTTGAGCGAACTTGCTTGAGTGCTTGATGCGAAAATGAATGGAGGCGCCTTCTATTTATAGATTAAGAAGCTGGAAACCTAAATTTTAGTCGGGATCGACTTGTCTAATTAACTAGAGCCAACTTTGTGTAAGATAATAATAAAAATACATTTTATTTTATTATTTCTAGGCCGACTTGGGAGATGATGTCTCACGCAACTACTACACCAACACTCCCTCTTTGTTAGGGAGGCATCATCAATATTATCAACTGAAACTCATTTTGGATATCAATAGTACATCAAAACTATCTCGAACATCTCTATATCATAAGGAAGGGCTTTCGACACAACCTCAGTTCGTCGAGAAGTGTCTATCAATCGATCTTTGTGCATCGGTTCAATCTAGTTCATTGAAGAACATGCACTAGCTCCACAACACTTCCTAGTACATTGAAAAGTCATATGTGAAGACCACTTCTGGAACCCACACATGGTCATACATAATCAACTGGGAGTTCATACAGAACTCGATTCGCACAGAACCAACTAGAGTTCAGAAGGAACTCGATTCTATCATAACCAACTGGAGTTCAAAAGGAACTTGGTTCGCACATAACCAACTAGAGTTCACAAAGAACTTGGTTTACGTAATGAATTAGAGTTCACAAAGAACTCAATTCACATGATCAATTGGAGTTCCCAAAGAACTCAGTTTATGCAACCAACTAGAGTTCATAAAGAACTTGATTTATATGACCAAATGGAGTTCACAAAGAACTCGGTTTACGTGACCCACTAGAGTTCACAAAGAACTCGATTCACGTGACCAACTAGACTTTACAAAGATCTCTGTTTATGTAACCAACTGTGACTATCACTCCATCCCCAGGATGAGTCTCAGATAGTCACACATAGTTCTCAGGGACCTTGACTATTACTCCATCACTAGGACGAGTCTCTGATAGTCTTCAAAGGTCTTGACTATGTCTCTACTCATGTGGGCATACAGAGTCATGTATCATGACTTACTGGTATCAGAGCTATGTATATCATAACCTACCAGTCTTGGAGTCAGGTATTCTGGCATGACTTACCCAATGAGCTACCGAGCCATGCACCATGACTCACTGGTGTCAGAGCTATGTCTATCATAACTTACTAGTGTCGGAGCTAGGTATTGTTGAAAAATTAACTCAGGATGTCCTTTTCATGTTTTGATGTCATTCATGGTAGGGACAAAAGTTATAATCCCTAGATGTACTTTTTAATGTAAAGTGTGTTTTATATTATTAAAGTGACTTTTGTACTTTATAAACTTAAAGTGACTTTAAATTGTGCGACCCCGAAAAAGTTGTATTTAATATATTAAAGTGAATATGTGCATTAAATGAGAGCCCTCAGATAAAGCTAATCTCATCCTTTGATTAAGTTGGTTGAGTTTGTCAGGGTTAGTTTGGGTGAGATAAAGTATAAAATATACCTAGGGAAAAGGAAGAAGATTATCAAGTAGAGAGAGAAAGAGTCTCACATGTGAGAAAGATAGAGCAAAGATGGGAAGGATTTGCAGCTAGAAAGAGAAGAGCAGATATCAAAGGATATAGGCACAAAAATCGAGGAGTTCTGTCCTTGAACAAAAACAGAAAATACCATACTGCACAGATAGTACAACAGGTAGTACATTGTATTTCATGCAAAGATTTGCAGCCTGTATATTGCACTGTTTTCGAGGAGTGATTTATGTAGTTCATTCAAAGTTTCACACCCAAATTTTGAGAGCAGTCCTTGGCACACGTTTCAAGGCATGATTTGCACAAGAAGAGGGTCGTACGATGCACTGTACATTAGTTAGTTTGATGGTATTTATTTTTGCATTATTTGGCACAGTTTCCTATGCATTTCAGACTGCCTGTAATGTGATATCTCTGCTGTAAACTTTCAAGAAGCTCTATAGTAAATTTCTCTCTATGTTTTCCCCTATTGGGGTTTTTTCCTGGGCTTGGCCCTAAATTTTATGTGTTCATCTTTCTTTCAGTTTGACAGTGATTAGGCTTGTTGTATTTATTTTTCAAGCTCAAGCCTAAACTTGTTAATGAGCAGATTTCATTAATAATAAGCACATAACTCAGTGAAAGAATAAATCAACTAATAAGCCTAAGTGTTTGACAAAAGTTCTAAGAGAGCATTTATTAAATTTTGTCAAATTTCTTCATGGTATAAGAGTGGGAGTTCTGAAAGAATTGTGGACACATTGAATTTGTTGAGATAACAAGTGGGTTGATGCAAACAACTTGTAAGTGTTGCTTGCAGCAAAAGATAGCTCTTAAAGACAAGTTGCATAGTCATAAGGTTTTATCTTTCCCAAAATGTATCATATTTAACAAAAAGTGAAAATATTTGTGGAATCTTTCTTCATTATTTGGCACAATTTCCTATGTATTTCAGACTGCATGTAGTGTGATATCTATGACGTAAACTTTCAAGCTCTATAATACATTTCTCTCTGGGTTTTTCCCCTATTGGGGGTTTGCCCTGGGCTTGGCCCTAAATTTTATGTGTTCATCTTTCTTTCAGTGTGACAGTGATTAGGCTTGTTGTATTTATTTTTCAAGTTCAAGCCTGAATTTGTTAATGAGCAGATTTCATTAATAATAAGAATAACTCAGTGAAAGAATAAATCAAGTAATAAGCCTAAGTGTTTGACAAAAGTTCTAAGAGAGCATTTATTATATTTTGTCAAATTTCTTCAGGTATCACTGCATGGCTCATAGGTGTCCACCCAGAACTCGGGAGTGTTGGAAAATAATAACTCTGGAGGTCCTTTATCATAATTTTGGTGTGAGTGTGATGAGAAGGACTTGTAAAGGCTTTTCCCTTTGTATTTATGGAAAAATAGTATTTTATATAAATAAAGTGATTTTTTACTTATACTTTATAAAGTGGATCACTTTAAGTGATGTATTTAATTATTAAAAAGTGAGTTTTAAATGATGACCTCTGATTTTTTAATGTATTCTCAAACCTAGATTATGGTAGTTAGGAAAATAAGTTACAGATTTGAAGTATAAGACAAAGTGAAAGGACATTGAACACACACCATCAGAGAAGAAGAAGATTGAAGACCAAGAAGAGTTCCCAAGAGAAGAAGGGCACACTTTCCAAGAGAAAGAAGAAACACACATCTCTAAGCAGCCTGTAACAGCCATACAACATCAATTATTGCAGCCATAGGTGTGGGCTCGAATCCCTATGCAACTAGCTCGAATCCCAAACAATTGGAAGTGCATTAAATGTAGACCGTGCAACATTTATTGCAAGCACGTGTGGTGTTAGATTGAATCAACCCATAGTTACCTATCNCCTAGTTTCCTAGATTCCACTCTATGCTAGTTGCCTTCTACAAGTCCTAGAAGTCAACACATGCTAAAACTGAGTCATGGAGCACTTGGGAAACATCTTGGAAACCCAATTTAACATGTTTGTTTTATTCCAGATCCTCCAAAGCACATATCTGTTTTTTCTGAAAAGCTGCCTGTTTTATTGAGATTTAAAGCAAAAGGAAAATCTAGACTAGGTGTAGTTGACTTGTTTTTTGCCCACATCATCCTCCCTCATTTTCTCCTAATAAAAGCATGTATGAGTTTTCTTTCCATCCCTTATTAGCTTGCCTACTTGACTCAGCCAATTCGTGAGCATCTTGATAGATTTGGAAAATGCTTTATGCACCTATGGGGGATTTGAGTAGATTTAGTAAGCCTACTTTTTGACCATTTCAAATGGCATCCTTATGCATTCGAATCTTTCATGTAATTATATATTGCATCAGCGTATTATTTCATAAGGTTGGCTATTGTACACTTATTGAATACAGATCAGTGTTATGCTCCAATTTCAGTCTCCTTTGGTGTAAATTTTGCATGTTTGGTTAACAATTTTGTGAGTGTAATTGTTCTATCTCTTGGGTTCAATTTCCACATGTGGGATAAAAAATCGAGGCCAAAAAGTACAAGAGATAGTACAACAGTTTTTAGGCACGAATTTCGAGGTTGGCACAAATTTTGAGATAAATTCAGTTTTTGAGTTATTTTGCTGCTATTTTAGATTTGTGAAATTTTGCATGTGAGGGTTTGAAAAAAAAATCAGTGTATTGAAAATTCTGCTCTTCTTAATGAAAAATCTTCTTCTTAGGGTTTTCCCGGAGTTGGGGTTTTTCCCGGTCTTCTGACCAAAAATATATGTGTTTCATGTGTTTGATTGATACCTCAGTTTTCAAGAAGATCTTGAAGTGGTGGTTTTTAATTTTAAATTTATGAGTAATTTTTTTATTAAAAACCCTAGATGTTCAAGTGTTTGACAGAATGTGTGAATGAGAAGTTTCCATATTAATGTAAAGTTTTTCTTTATGGTATCAGAGTTGTACTGAGGTAGGGTTCAAGATTGTGATTCACAGTTAAAAGAAGTTGTGTCATTAGAGGAAATTTCAACTCAAAATGGGCCTCCTAAGGAAAATCAATAAAATAATAGTTAAAATAATAAAATAATATTTATTAATTTTGGAGAAAGAAAAGAAAAAAACTACTTTTTTGTTCGTATTTTAATCATATCTCCCTGTGGTTTTACTCAAATTTCGATCAGGAGAGCTCGTTGGATGGGGAATTAAATTCCGCATCTAATGAGTACCCACTCAGCATACTTTTGACAGACCCCACTACCCCAAAAACAAGAAATACCTGTCACATCATCACGTTTTTTTAGGTATTTCTTGTTTTTGGGGTAGCGAGGCCCGTCAAAAATATGTCGATCGGGAGATTTCGTTGAATGCGGAATTTAATTCCCCATCCAACGAAATCTCCCGATCGAAATTTGAGTAAAACCACAGGGAGATATGTCGAAAATACAAATAAAAAAACTAGTTTTTTTTTACACCTATCTCCAAATTTATATTAAAAAATTGTTTAAGAGGTGCTCCCTTTTTGAATTTTAAAGCATTTTGATTGACTAATACATGATGACATGGAATTTGTATTATTTTTGGAAGGCCCATTTTAAATTGAAATTTCCTCTAATGTGTCTTTTAGTTAATATCTATTGTAAGTAATTTCCAATGATGAGCATACGGTATGATGATTACATCCCATGGAAAGGAAGGATTACTGTCATATTAAAAGAATGAAGAATATGGATTTTTGCAAACACTAAGATGAGCAAACCTATAGAAATGATGAACTTGAAGAGTTTGAAGCCCTTGAAGCCATATCCCAGAGAGTGATCCTGGATGGAGTGAAAGGCCATCTCATCCCACATTTAGCAAAAAAGAAAACAACTAAAGACATGTGGGGTATACTGAATCAGTTGCTTGAAGCCAAGAACGAGAACCACAAGATGACATCGAAGGAAAATCTTCACAATGTTAAGACGAACAAGGATAAGGATGTGGCCACCTACTTAACTTGTGTGTCGCAAGTCAAGGACGAGTTAGCAGTTGTGGGAGAGATTGTTCCTGGTTCAGAATTGGTGAGGATAGCCTTGAAGGGTTTCACTAAGAAGTGGGACGTCTTTGTGAAGTCCATTGTAGGTAGAGAAAAGCATCCCAATTGGTACATATTGTGGGATGACTTTACTTGGGAGGAGATCCGAGAGGGGTCCTGGGGTAGTAAGGTCAGTGAAGAAGTGGAGCAAAACGTGGCACTTGTAACAAAAGCTAACAAAAAGAAGAAAGACATTAGTCAGGTTAGATGTTACCAGTGTGGTCAGATGAGACATTATGCCTCTAAGTGTCCTGAGAAGAAGAAAGGGAAGACAAAGAGAGATTTAACAACGATTATAGCTGTAGGAGAATTTGCAGCCAAGTTTGAGCATGGATTTTCTCTGGTCTCTATTGACTATAATGTGGGAAGTTCCTCCTTTGAGCATGTCTAGGTTGTTGACAGTGGGTCAACTAGACACATGATTGGAGTCTATGATACCTTTTAGCTTGTCACAGAGTTGGGACCAAGAAACTATGTTCAGGCAGATATAGACAGTCCATAGGTGGCGATACGAGGGGTTGGAACACTCAGGTTCCAACTACACCTTGGTGAGGTCTTGGAGATACACAAAGTGCTCTTTCTTCTTGGGATTCGAGTTATAAAACTCTCGATATCATCCTTTTAGGATGAAGGTTATGGGATGATGGTGAGATCTGGTCATGTTTTCCTGTATCGGAGAGATGATCCAGTTGGTACTACCATTCTATTGGGAGATCACAAGGACATGCTCTATATTTTGAGAGGGAATATTGTACGTCCAAGAGTAGGTGGGTGGTTTCCAGATTCAGAGGATGGGGCAGGAGATGCACTTGATCGACATGTGATTTACATTTCTTCTGATGAGGAGAGCGGTTCTCTGCAGAGCACTGGTAGGGACTTAGCTAGTCCAGCGATGGTGATGATGAGCAATTGAATGAGACTCGGGTCGAGTCTCAGGCTTCAGAGTTCCAGTATGGAGTAGAGCACTTGTATTCGAGAGAGATTCCAGAGTAGAAGGGAGTTGTTTAAGGAGTCAGCGGTGGAGATATAGATGGTAATGTAGACCTTCTTTGTTAGGAGGGAATGCTGAAAAATAATAACTCTAAAGGTTCTTTCTCATAATTTTGGTGTGAGTGTGATGAAAGGACTTGTAAAGGCTTCGTCCTTTGTATTTATGTAAAAATAGTCTGGTATGTAAATAAAGTGATTTTGACTTATACTTTATAAAGTGGGTCACTCTAAGTGATGTATTTAATTATTAAAAAGTGAGTTTTAAATGATGACCCTTGATCTTGTAATTTATTCTCAACCCTAGATTAGGGTAGTTAGGGAAATATGTTACAATTTGAAGTATAAGACAAAGTGAAAGGACATTGAACACACACCATCAAAGAAGAAGAAGATCGAAGACCAAGAAGGGTTCCCATGAGAAGAAGGGCACAATTTCCAAGAGAAAGGAGCAACACACATCCCTAGGCAACCTGTAGTAGTTGTACAACAACAATTATTGCATCCACATGCGTGGGATCGAATCCCTATGCAAATGGCTTGAATCCCAAGAAGTTAGTAGTGCATTAAATGCAGACCATACATCATTAATTGTAGGCATGTGTGAGCTCATAAATCGAGGCAAAATAGTAGGCAACAGACTGTACAGTTCGTATAGCAGATTTTGGCACGAATTTCGAGGTTGGCACAGATTTCAAGATAAATTATGTTTCTGAGTTATTTTGTTGCTATTTCATATTTGTGAAATTTTGTTTGTGAGGGTTTGAAAGAAAATTTTTAGTGTATTGAATTTTCTACTATTCTTAATGAAAAATATTCTTCTTAGGGTTTTCCCCGGAGTTGGGATTTTTCTTGGTCTTTTGACAAAAAATATCTGTGTTTCATGTGTTTGATTGATACTTCAGTTTTCTAGAAGATCTTGAAGTGGTGGTTTTTAATTTTAAATTTATGAGTAAATCTTTTATTAAAAACCCTAGATGTTCAAGTGTTTGCCAAAATGTGTGAATGAGAAGTTTTCATATTAATGTCAAGTTTTTCTTCTAAGGAGTTTACATAGAATCATCGCCATAGTTCACAGACGTCCACATCAATATTCTTGCCCATAAATGTTCACCTAGAACTCAGGTGTTCACACATAATCACCGTCATAGAGCATAGGTGTAGAATCATTGTCCATAAGTGTTCACCTAGAATTCATGTGTTCACAAAGAATCGTTGCCACTATTCATAGGTGTTCACATGGAATCACTTGTCCATAGTTGTTTACCTAGAACTTAGGTGTTCACAAGAATCATCGTCATTGTTCCTAGGTGTTCACATAAGACACAAAGTGCACACAAAACTCATCATTCCCTCTCAATGAGGGATGTAATCATAGAACCAATCTCCCACTCCATCACAGAGTGTCAAGGAGTGATGTGTGGTCCCATCCTATATCATCCAGATACTAGTGTGCATTCATAGAATCTACCAAGGACTTGCACACATGTCAGCTAGCAAAGGCATCAAATATGTCAGGGAAAACATTTATGTCATGCCCTATTCTAGATATGAAAAATAATAACAAATCATATCACTGAAATCATGTACTTGAGAGAGAATATCAAGAGGCTAGTTTCCGCACCCCATATGAGGGTGTCCATGAATTCTCCCTTTGTGATAGAGCATTATGCTCCCTTTGTAGCTGAGCATCCTACTCCCTTTCTGGAGCGTCCATAGATACAATGTAAGTATCCATCCTGGTGATGACTAGGTACATTAAGGATCCTTCAACTGTCTTGTATGGATCAAAACCACATCGTTATCAGTGTAGCCATGTATTCACAGTCATCATGCTCAATCTGCTCAGTATCTCAACTATGCTCTTTCTTAACTCGGGAAGACTTCATTAGGTTTTTGCCGCACTATCCATAAATAGGCCAGGATCCTCATCTCAAGGACTAACTCCCTCTTTCTCCTTAGAAATTGGCTGAGTAACTCTTTTCCTCCAGGATCCATCTGTCATGACTCTAACTTGGAAACTGACTTCTTTCCATAATTGTTGAAGAAGCGAACATCTACAGTGGAGACCGACATCTGTTGAAGCCTCATGCTTCCAATCGCCAATCTCTACATGAGATCATTTGGTCCTCATCTGTTTGCAGTTACTGTTGAACAGTTATGACTTCAACTTAATTGTTTCGATCGGAAGTCATCCTTCTTTCTGTGCTGAGAGTCATGCTTCTAGAGGACTTTTGCTTCCAATCCATTTTTTCTTCGTACATATCAACACGATCACTTGTCCTTCAAAACAAGTCTCGTCATCTGTCCTTATAGGCCATATCACATGGTCCTTTCCCTACAAGTCAAATCCTATCAGATGGTTAGCAACATTGCATAATCGAATTTATTCAATTTAATGACAATAGTTTATACATGTATGTATGAATCTTTAGCCAATGTTTCAACACAACACACATGGATACTGTCTAGATGCTTTCTATCTCCATTATAACATATCATCAATAGTGTGCACTACTCTAAGCATGTTAGAAGGAGATTCCATTCAAGATGGGTTCATGGAATGTTATGCATCATTATGGGCTATTTAACAGGCATGTACAAATACGTAGGCATCTTTAGCCAATGCTTCAACACAACACACACACCATCAAGAGTGTGCACTACTCTTAAGCATGTTAGAGGGAGAAGTCATTCGAGATGGGTTCATGGAATGTTATGCAACATTACGGGCTATTTAACAGACATGTACAAAATCTACATGAACCTACTATCAATAAAAGAATTATATCACATGCTCAACAAACTTTCTAAATCTAGGAATATAGATCTGCATAAAACACATAAAAAAAACCCAGATCTAATCTACCAGAGCATGTAAAATCAAATAATTATATTTTATCGTTTTGTGGGCGAGCCCCCACTACCTCCTATAAGATTCCACTGATCTTCATGTTTAATTTTCATATGCTAAGATAGATCATTAGTATTTCATTTCAATTTCATAACAAAAGCATATAAACAGGATCACTGAAAGACAAACAAGCACAACCATACAAAAGGAACACAAAGATTTATTTTGGGAAAAACCCAGCAAAAGCTTTCTTCAATATAGATGCCCCAAAAGATAAAAGGTAAAACCAAAAGGGAGATCAAAGACTGATCCTCGTCCTTCTCCAGCTACTTCTCTCTCCTCCACTAATGTGCTACACCAGTGAGAGTGTATGTTCCAAATGAGGAGCGCCCCACCTCTATTTATATTCATCTGTTCACTTTAATAATTAAATTCGACATGTAGGCTCGAGTTAATCATGTAGGCTTGAGTTACACATGTAGGCTCAAGTAACCACACTGGGGTGCTAATGACCCACCTTTACAATTAGAGGGGACTACCTCATGACTCTTATTAGTTCTTCCAATTAGAAGCATCGGCATACAAAGTAATACAAATGGTTCTCCCGGTAGGACCATCGGGGACCACAAAAAGATACATATAGAATATTCTTCGAAGTTACAATATTTCAATACTCCTTCTTAACGAGAAGGGTATTCTACAACAACATCAACAACAACAATAGTAGAGAGAAATAGAGGACATCATCAACATCATCAACATCATCAGGGTAACACATCTATAAATCATTGGAAGCTTTTTCAACATCATGTAGTCTTCATCTTCAATCTTCAGACTTCAGCAACATCAACACTTTGACTGCTTCGATCAGCAGCAACTTGACCTTTCGATCAGCAGCAACATCTTCAGCACTTTGACCTTTCGATCAGCAACATCTTCAGCACTTTGACCTTTCGATCAGCAACATCTTCAGCACTTTGACCTTTCGATCAGCAACAACATCTTCAGCAACATCTTCAACACTTTGACCTTTCGATCAGCAACAACATCTTCAGCACTTTGACCTTTCGATTAGCAACATCTTCAGCACTTTGACCTTTCGATCAGCAACAACATCTTCAGCATCTTGACTTTTCGAACAGCAACATCATCATCATCATACTCTGATCAGTAACATCGTGATCAGCACCATCATCATCATACTTCAATTTTCGAACAGCATCATCATCATCACATTCTGATCTTTCGATCAGTAAGTCATCATCATCACACTCTGATCTTTCGATCAGTACATCGTCATCATCACACTCTGATCTTTCGATCAGTGCATCGTCATCATCACACTCTAATCTTTCGATCAGTACGTCATCATCATCATACTCTGATCTTTCGATCAGTACATCGTCATCATCACACTCTGATCTTTCGATCAGTATGGCATCATCATCATACTCTGATCTTTCGGTCAGTACATCATCATCACACTTTGATCTTTTGATCAGTACGGCATCATCATCATACTTTGATCTTTCGATCAGTACGTCATCATCATCAACAGCAACCTGCAATCCACATCTCAAAGACAAAAAAGTTTTTGGTTCACTTTTGGACTTAAAGTCCAGGGATGATGCAATCCACACCCCATTCTCGACAACCGAAGTTACTGGATTGATTACGGGATAATCAGTCCCTATCACTTTAGGACTAAGTCCAAGGATGATGCAATCCTACCACATTCATGGGGACCGAAATCTCTGGATACATTTTGAACCGAGGTTCAGGGATGATGCAATCCCACCACATGCACAAGGGTCGAGACCTCCGGATACATTTTGAACCGAGGTTCAGGGATGATGCAATCCCACCACATTCACGGGGGCCGAGACCTCCGGATACATTTTGAACCGAGGTTCAGGGATGATACAATCCCACCACTTTCACGGGGGTCGAGACCTCCGGATACATTTTGAACCAAAGTTCAGGGATGATGCAATCCCACCACTTTCACGGGGGCCGAGACCTCCAGATACATTTTGAACCGAGGTTCAGGGATGATGCAATCCCACCACATTCACGGGGGCCGAGACCTCCGGATACATTTTGAACCGAGGTTCAGGGATGATACAATCCCACCACTTTCACGGGGGTCGAGACCTCCGGATACATTTTGAACCAAAGTTCAGGGATGATGCAATCCCACCACTTTCACGGGGGCCGAGACCTCCAGATACATTTTGAACCGAGGTTCAGGGATGATGCAATCCCACCACATTCACGGGGGCCGAGACCTCCGGATACATTTTGAACCGAGGTTCAGGGATGATACAATCCCACCACTTTCACGGGGGTCGAGACCTCCGGATACATTTTGAACCAAAGTTCAGGGATGATGCAATCCCACCACTTTCACGGGGGCCGAGACCTCCAGATACATTTTGAACCGAGGTTCAGGGATGATGCAATCCCACCACATTCACGGGGGCCGAGACCTCCGGATACATTTTGAACCGAAGTTCAGGGATGATGCAATCCCACCACATTCATGGGGGTCGAGACCTCCGGATACATTTTGAACCGAAGTTCAGGGATGATGCAATCCCACTATATTCTCGAGGACCGAAGTCACCAGATCTATTCTCGACAGATGTCCCAGGATGATACAATCCCTCTTCATTCTCGAGGAGCGAAGTCACCGGATCACTTCTAGACAGATGTCCCGGGATGATACAATCCCTCTTCATTCTCAAGGACCGAGGCCACCGGATCACTTTAGGGCAGGTGCCCAGGGATGATACAATCCCACTGCTACATCACTACTCCCCCTTTCGGGGAAGGTCTTCCAACACCAAGCTTATCTCGAAAGTGTTCGAACTTTACCCGAGACAGAGGCTTTGTCAGCACATCATCATCTAAACCATTATCATCTGCATCTTTAGTATGTGAATACTGAACTATCACCATCTGTATCTCCAGTATGTGAATACTGAAAGCATCATCATCTATATCTTCAGTATAGAAATACTGAAAGCATCATCACCTCTATATTCAGTATAGAAATACGGAATCACCATCATCTGCATCTACAGTATGTAAATACTGAAACATCATCTATATCTTCAGTATGGCAATACTGAAATCATCATCATCTATATCTTCAGTATGGGAAGACTGAAACATCATCATCTCTATATTCAGTATAGAAATACTGAATCACAATCATCTGCATCTACAGTATGTAGAAATACCGGATTTCTATGTGTTACGACGGAGCACAGGGTTCTCTGTCATCACAACTTTGGTTATCACATAGAATCATTGTAGTATCCATCTTCAGGTCAAAGAGACCTGATATCAGCTTCTGAAGCCATATGGCTTCACAACTTAGCAGAGCAATCTGCTATGTATTCTGCTTCAGCCGTGGTAAGAGAAACACTGGACTGTTTCCTGCTAAACCATGAACTCATAGCAGACCCCAAACAAAAGCATCTACCTGATGTGCTTTTCTTGTCTGAGATACTTCTATCCCAATCTGCATTTGTATAGCCATACAATCTGTAGTCATGGTTTCCATCATAGTATAGACCAAAGTCTATAGTCCCTTTCAGATATCTCATCACATGTTTTGCAACTATTTGGTGAACACGTCTAGGTTGAACTAGATACTGACTGAAGGTGTTCACAGTAAAACAAATGTCTAGTCCGGTATTTGTTAGATACATTTAACGACCCAATAATTTCTCTGTGTTGAGTCACATCCACTAACTCTGATGAATCATCAGCTAACAACTTCAAGTTGGAATTCATGGGTGTGGTCATGGCTTTGTATTCCAACATATCGAATCTTTTCAATATCTCTACTGCATGCTTTCCCTAGTTGAGAAAGATTCATTCTAAATTTTGCCATACTTCCAGACCTAGGAAATAATGCATTAACCCAAGGTCTTTCATCTAAAATTCTTCAGCGAGCTTCTTCTTGCATTCTACAATCTGTTTCTCATTCCTTGTCAGGAATAGATTATCCACATACAATAATAGTATGACATGTTCATCTTCTATAACCTTGAAGTAAAGGTTAGGATCGACTTTCGTTAGGAAACTATCTATCCTTCCATACCAGGCTCTAGGAGCTTGCTTCAGGCCATAGAGGGCCTTCTTCAACTTGCATACGTGAGTCTATCTGTCTTCAACTTCAGATCCTTGTGACAACTCTATGTATACTTCTTCTTCAATCACATCATTCAGAAAATTTGTTTTCACATCCATCTGGTGTAAGTCCCACTTCATCATGGATGCAAGTGCCATGATAGCTCTAATCGAAGTATACCATGCTACTGGGGCAAATGTCTCTTCATAATTAATTCCCTCTTTCTGATAGAAAACCTCTAGCTACAAGCCTTTCCTTACTTCTATCTGCAACACATTTTATCTTGCAAATCCATTTGGACTATACCACATTCTTGCTTTCTGGTTTGAGTACTATATCCCAAACATCATTCTAGTATTCTTTCATCATAACATCTTCCATGAGTTCGTCTTGTTAGGTTATCAACATATCCTAGTATTCTGCATTCAATCTTGAAGGTTGGAACCCACTTTACTCTTGGTAAAGTCTCAATCCATCAGGAAGCTGTCCATCATGTCGTACCATGTCGAACTTAGATATCTTATGTAGTCACTCCCCCTGAAGTGGAGTATCATCTTCCCTCTTCATTCTATACAGGTGGTTCTATGCTTGATATATACTTGTCAATAGAGTATGTCATGTCATAGTCTATTCTTTCTGAGGCAAATCACGAACCTTGCTTTGTACACTTGTTCTTGTAGATCCATATGGAAGATACTACGTACTTCCCTTTATGTCTCGAAACCATATCGAATACATCATTCCTCATGATCAATTGTTACTCTTTGATCATAGCTTCTTTCATAGCCATGGTGGTCTTCATCCTTCGAGGTGGATCTACCACTCTATGAAGCTCTTTCCTTCGTCATGATGTCTTTGACCCCAGGAGCTTCAGATTCATGTTTATTGAATTGTCATCACTTGTTCTTCGGAACAAGTCTCATCCTTCTTTTCTTGTAGGCAGTTGTACAGGACCTTTCCTACAATTCAAATGCACCAGTTGCATGGTTAGAACTATTTCATAAAACATATGCATAACGACAAATTCTTATGCATCATGCACCTATTTAGCCAACACAACATTCATCCATATCTCACTACTGTCATTAATGCAACCAGTCTATCATGCATAACACATCAACTGAATATAATCAAATGTATAACAAAACAATATCATGAAATGACAATTTAATACTTATTTTTTATTCGTTTCGTGGGTAGACTCCTTGATCATTTTCTTCATTCATGACATCGTCATTTCTTATCCAAATGATAAGATGGATAAGAGGTTCTTCAAGAATTGAGTTCTTCATATTCCACATCGCTTGAGGGATCTTTTTTGAATGGTGAGAGCTTGATCTTCAATTGCTCCCATCTTCTTCTTCTCTTCTTATGAGTCGAGCTTCTTCTTCTTCCCAGAGTCAGCTAAAAGTAATCACTTCCTTCTGGCACACATTTCTTGCATGAATGAATCCCATGATCCTGGGAGGCCATTCAAGGTGGCTATCACCACTTCTACATTCTTCACTTCTTCTTTTACCTCTTCAACTTGTTTCTTAAGGTCATCTTCTGATGTATGTCTTTCCTTCAAATAGCTTGGTCAAGGAATCAAACATCTCTTTCGGTGTCTTTAGGGAAGGCACTTGTGGTACAAGTTGATTCGTGACTGAATCAACAATGATCTTCTTGGCCTTGACCAAGTTCTTTTGGTGTAAGGCTTTGAGCCTCATCTCCCTCTGGAACTGGAACCTCTCTACTCATGTATGTGTCCAATTCATTTTCTTCAGAGAGATCAAATACTTCCATGCTTGGAAGTTGTCAACTTCACCAAGCTTATCATCAAGCTGATGAGAACCTCAAATGGAAATAGCAAAAGATTAGATCTTACCGATTTGAGGTGTCCGTCCTGGTTCCGGAGCTGGTTGATCTAGGGTTTGTCAGAGAAACCCTAATTTTTAAAACTTGGAATCTTTCATATCTGATTGGATAGAAATATAGATCTCTTCAAGATGATCTATCCAATTTACTCCTTTTCTGAAAACTGTGGAGGGAAGCTCCTGAAACAGGAAGCCCTAGTTTTCCAATTTCTCCTGCAAAAATTCCTAATACTGTTTCTACGCTATCTCCAAAATTACTACTCCCCTATGTTTGAAACTTCCTACTAAGGTACCCTTGCATGTCCCTGTTCCAAAACCATAGGTTTCATCAGAATTGGTTTCACCAATTGGGACTTATGATCATTTTCCCAAGGTGACCTGTTACAGGAATATTTAGAACATCGAAGTTGTACAGACTGCCACGTGTCACTGTTTCATCTTCTGAGCCTGAAACTTAAACCTGGCAGAAAGTATAGTCCGTGCCCTTTCTGGAAATCTTCCAAAATTTCATTTGGACCTTTGTAGCCCAAGATATAGTAATTCTCCCCAGGTGTCCTGTTTAGGGATGAATCCTGGAAGAGGCTGGAACCCTAACTTGGAGAGATCATATCTCCCAAAATATAGAGAATCTGAGGCTGAATTTAGGACACAGTGTACATCATGATTGTATCTTCGACCTCTGCAATTTTCAGCGCTTGAACCTTCGCCAATCCCCAGATATAGTGAATGTACCAAAACTTATCAGTTTTAGTATTTAGGGTTTTTCCAGCTTGGGGTCAAACTGGGGTTTGATTTTCTTGGAGTTTCACCCAACCAAAAATCTTGATCCAGGTCTCTAAACTTCGATTTTGATGAGGAGAGAAATCCTATGTCAGGTTCACTAAAAAATTCTTCTTCTGTAGAAAGCCCTAATTTCTCGCACCGAAAACTGAAAATGCTCGAAATCGAATTCCGCTTCGACAGAAAGATGCGCCCTTCAATGGAGAGTCAGCCTAGCCTTCTTTTTCTAATCGATTGTGAAGAGAGACCCAAAAAATTAAGAAGCCCTAGCTTCTGAGTTGCACAATGTCTTCTTTCAGGGTGGCTCTGATACCATGTTTAATTTTCATATGCTAAGCTAGATCATTAGTATTTCATTTCAATTTCATAACAAAAGCATATAAACAGGATCATTGAAAGATAGACAAGCAGAACCATACAAAAGGAAAACAAAGATTTATCCTGGGAAAACCCTAAAGGGAAAAACCCAGCAAAATATTCCTCAATATAGATGCCCCAAAGGATAAAAGGTAAAACCAAAAGGGAGATCAAAGACTGATCCTCCTCCTTCTCCAGCTACTTCTCTCTCCTCCACTAATGCGCTACACCAGTGAGAGTGTATGTTCCAAATGACAAGTGCCCCACCTCTATTTATATTCATCCATTCACTTTAATAATTAAATCCGACATGTAGGCTCGAGTTACACATGTAGGCTCAAGTAACCACAATGGGGTGCTAATGACCCACCTTTACAATTAGAGGGGACTACCTCATGACTCTTATTAGTTCTTCCGATTAGAATCATCAGGATACAAAGTAATACAAGTGGTTCTCCCAGTAGGACCATCGGGGACCACAAAAAGATACATTTAGAATATTCTTCGAAGTTACAATATTTCAACACTTCATCTTCTTGATGGGAGTCCATTGCCACCTGGATCTTTATATCATTGCCTCAACATGAGCAGTACTAGAAGAGGAACTCCTTCCAACAATCTTTTGCATTTTCTTCAGGATCATCATTCCTTGACTTCTTATGTGGAGTGTCTCAGCAACAATTAAGCCTTCATGCTTCCTTTTATTTGGATCGTAACACTAACTGGCATAGTGTCCATAGTTATGGCATCTTTTAGCACCGAGTTTGTGAAAGTTTCTTCTTTTTCTTTTGTACTGGGATAGGTCTTGAACCTCCACTTTTGTCTTTCCTATCATGAAACTTTCTTCCCTTACCATGAACTGTAAGGGCTTGAGCTTCTTCATCAACACCAACGGTTGAGGTTGGGTGCCTTCTCTTCTTTGAATTACAGCATTTAGCATAATGACCGAACTTCTAACATATGAAGCACTGGATATGAGAGAGATCCTCCTTCTTCATATTTTCCAGAATCTCCTCATCAACAATCTTAATGGGAGCCTTAGACTTTGAAACCTCGTCAAGTCTATGTTCAACCTTCATGTTGATTTTCTTGACTGCAACTTGAACACGACTTCAAAAACCCTTGTAGGAGCTAGGTCAAATTTGAAGTGTGAATACTTACAAATCGGAATCCACAGGGAGATGTGCCTTATCAAGGTGAGTTGAATACGCTCCCTTTTCTCCCAGATTTGTGGATAAAAGAACTAAAAACTAGAAACCCTAGTTTCCTGATTCCGGTAGAGAATAGGTCAAAAAACAAAATTTTGGATCTGAAGTCTACTTCCACAGATAGTTTCACCCTACCAAGGCGAGTTGGAGAAAGATAAGAACGAACCAAAACAATGAGAAGAAGGGCTAGATCTATGGAGCCCTAGGTCTTGACCCCAACAATATTAGGTCAAAAATCAAACTTTCACCAAACTGGATTTGGCCACCACAGAAATATGTGCCCTAGGAGGAAAGTTTCTCTATGTTCCTTCTGGGATCTCTTGAGATGAAAAACACTCCAAAATGTGGAGCCCTAGCCTTCTGACAATGACTTCTTTTAGCACTGCTCTGATACCTTATTAGATTTTGTTAGTTGTAAAACCAACATCACTAAAAGAATGTCAAAGCACAAAAACAAGTTGTGGAGCTCATTTAACCACAATGATTAATGATCATCTCCGAACCATAAACAAAATAAAGTCTCCCCCGATATCGCACCTTCCAATAGAGATAAATTGTTCAGAGATAGAAGTACATCTAGATGATAGTAGCATAAACCCAAGAGACACAAAGAGAAACTTTCCAAGAATAGAGAACCCCCAAAACAATCTTCTCCTAGTTGTAGTGAACTTCTCTTTTCACTTGAGCGAACTTGCTTGAGTGCTTGATGTGAAAATGAATGGAGGTTCCTTCTATTTATACATTAAGAAGTTGGAAACCTAAATTTTAATTGGGGCCAACTTGTGCAAGATAATAAAAATACATTTCATTTTATTATTTCTGGTTCGACTTGTGAGATGATGTCTCACACAACTACTACCACACACACACACACACACACATAATCTTCCAATGTAAATTCACATCATCAATTATTAAAAACATTATTAAATATATATTCAAAATATTCTCTTTCAAGTGGTATCGGAGCCAACAAATCCTCACAAATCTTCACACACTCAATCCACACAGACTCAATGTGTTGGAGATTTGTGTTTCCATTGATGTCAAAAGGGCAAATCGAATTTGAATAAAGTATAAACTGCCAGTTTGAAGAAGTATAAAAGAAAACATATGGTCTGGTAACAACCCTTAAGAAACTTAGCCGAGGTCAAAACCATATAGCATACAATAGAAGGTAGTGGATCACGGGATCAGACCCAGACAATATGATTGAATACAATATTAAGTATAATGAAGTAAAGTTTTATAGTCAATGTTTACATGGAATAACTCGTATGTATACAACAATTTTACTAACCATTTCAACCTAATTGAATCCTTAAAATGGTATGATCACTTATGCTATTCAAATCAAAGGTCTATAATGATCTAAAGCTTGGAGAAGAGCTCATGTGAGATTGCATGGTACATATCCAAAGGTTTGAGAAGCCCTAACTCAGAGTAGACCCAAATATTAAGTAAGGCATTCTTTTGTGTGTGTGTGTGTGAAACAGTTTGAAGTGTTCATTGGTTTCAACACCACAAAATATGAAAGTATGTCAATAGCTCTAATATGTTAAACTGGTGAAGTATGGAGGGACGACCTACACCTCAAATGTTTGAAGCTTTAGTAAACCTGCACCTCATGCAATTATGGAAGGATAAGCATCCTCACTAGATATCCATGAAGTTATAGAAAGAACAAGGGTCTCGAGTCCTTGAAACAATGAACATTAAAAACAAGGCAATCAACCCCTATTAGAACTCAAGTGGGCCTATTAATTAATACAATAAAAAAAATTGATGAAACCTCAGGTTGGCTCTATAATGAGTTATTGAAGGAGACTTGTGGGGTATAAATACACAATTTGAGAACATTTTATGCGGTATGCATTTTGATGTAACAATTCGGTGGTATACTCAGATGAGAGCTAACAAGGTCTAGAGATAAGGGCCAACGAACTCAAGAGCAAAGGGCTAGCAAATTTTAGAGCAACTTATAAATAAATAAAGCCAGTGTGAACTAAAGCATATCATTCAACAACAAAACAAGATTCGAGTTATTGAACATTAGTTTGTAGAAGTAAAAACAAGGTATGTAAATAAGTTCTAATCTGCCATTGGAATTTTTTTGTCAGGATAGTCATAAGGCTAATGAATTGAATGCAAAAAAACTAAATTTGCACTAGTTTGTAAAGTGTAGAGAAATTGGTTTCAGTTTGTAAATAGTAGAGAAGGTCTCAATTTGTAAATAACAGAGAAAGTGGTTTCAATATAAATAATATTAAGGGAGGAAGGGTGGAGCAGGGGAAATACAAGTCTGCCAACAGGTTGGATCATGTGTTGTATTCTCTCACTCCAGTTGTGCTCCAGTTGTAACCGGTGTATTCGTGAAGCACATATATTGAATGCAAGCTTCTTCATATATTTAATCAAATATTTTCACAAAACTCTGGTGCTATATGTTTTTGTTTATTATGTGTAAATATTTGGATTTGTGGCTTGTACAACATTAATATTTGTGGTTAAGAATAGTATTGTTGTCAGTGAAGAAAACCTAATAAATTATGAAGTGTTTAAAGTGTAGCTATTGAAAAGAGAAATTAATTAAAAGTCTGCAACACTGATTCACCCCCCCTCTTTTCAGTGTTGTGGGTGTATTCTTCAATTGGTATCAGAGTCGAATCATTCTATCAAGTTTAACTAACTTGAAGGAGTTTCTGAAATAACACATTCTACGATGGTTTGATTCAAGTTCAGAGATGTTTCTAAGTTTGATGGAACTAATTATGTATTTTGGAGCAAACGGATGTCTTCCTATCTAATGCCTCTCGGATTTGACATTTGGACTAGACATTAGAGGAAATTTGGGGTCTAACATGGGCCTCCTAAGGAAAATAATAAAACAATAGATAAAATAATGAAATAATATTTATTAATTTTGGAGGAAGAAAGAAAAAAACTAATTTTTTTGTTCGTATTTTGAACATATATCCCTGTGTTTTCACTCAAATTTCGAGTGGGAGCACTCGTTGGATGTGAAATCAAATTCCGCATTCAACGAGTACCCACATTGCATATTTTTGATGGACATTGTTTCCCAAAAAACAAGAAATACCTGAAAAACATGATGACAAAAATGTGATGAGGACATCATCATCGGGTTTTTTCAGGTATTTCTTGTTTTTGGGGCAACGGGGTCCGTCAAAACCATGCAGTGTGGGTACTCGTTGGATGTGGAATTTAATTTCTACATCCAATCACGTTTTTTCAGGTATTTGTTGTTTTTGGGGCAGCCATGTCCATTAAAAGTATGTTGTGTGAGTACTTGTTGGATGGAAAATTAAATTCCGCATCCAACGAATGTTCCCACTCGAAATTTGAGTGAAAACATAGGGAGATATGTTGAAAATACGAACAAAAAAATAGTTTGTTTTTATGATAAATATGTCAATTCAGCCATTATGGTTGACTCATTTTATTGATATTCTATTGGTTCTTAAATTCCAACTCACAAGAAATTATGGTTGGCTCATTTTCTAAAACTTGGCCTTCTACTTCAGATGAGATAGAAGCTTGTGAAAATAATGCAATTGCAATGAATGCAATTCTTGCATGCCTAAATGAAACCGGATTTTAGAAAGTGATGAACTATACTACTGCCAAGGAAATATGGGATAAATTGGAAACATCATATCATGGATATTCCAAGGTCCAAAAGAAAAAAATGTAGACCTTCAAGGCTAAATTTGAAGGACTTGGGATGCTAGAAGAAGAAAACATTGTTGCTTATCTTGAAAGGGTGGAAGAGACTGTTAATACAACGAAAGGGCTTGCAGAAACTATTGAAGAGTCTTTAGTAGTTCAAAAGTTCTTAAGATCTCTTCTAGCTAGATTCAACCCTAAGGTATTGACTATTGAAGATGAAGACAATTTGGAAAATCTATAGTTAAGGGAATTACATGGAATTTTGGTGCGTATGAAAAGAGAATAGAAGACCCTAAGCAAAAGGAAGCAAACTTCAAGGAAACTAAAGAAAAACACCAGAAGAGTGTAGACTAGGATACATGTTCATCAAACCTATATGTTTCAGATGAAGAGTTGGCTAACTTTGTCAACAAATTCCCAAGAGGAATAGGAAGGTACAAAGGGAAGATGTTATTAAAGTGTTTTCAACTACGGAAAAATAGGACACTTTGATACAAAACGTTCTTTGAGGAACATAAAATTTCAAAAATAAATTTCTCAGAAAGGAAGCATGCCAAAAATCAAACCTTCTTCTCTCAGGTTGAAGATGGAGTTTCATGGTTTGAAGAAGATAATGAAATTGTTGTTGATTACAAACATGAAATCTTGTTTTTGGCCAAGGAATATCATCATAGTAATGAATCATTCAAAGAAAACAAGGAAGGAGTTGTAGATTTTGAAGGAGAAATGTTTGGCTACTCTAAATGAGATAGAAAAATTAAGGACCATCAATGAAAAACAAGAAAAATAACAACTGGTAGATAGAAATCAGCTAGCAAGACCAATGAGGGCAATCTTTTAGAGAAGGAAGATAAGATAATTTATGTCCAAGAGGAGCTCAAGAAGATCATTATTTTAAATCAAAAATCTGAGAAAAGTTCAATGGACTTGAACAACATGCTTCTCTAACAAAGACATGTAAATTCCAAAAGTGGAATTGGATTCACACCTAATACAAAGGACCAAGAAGTAGAATTCTCTCTAAATAAGGAAGTCAAACTCTTAAAAGAAGCTCTGGATGAACATAGATATAATCTCAATAAAATTCATGAGCCATTAAATGAAGCTATGAGATGGCTGACATTATGGGAGAAAGAATATGAGCGGTTAGAAAGAGAGGTTTTCAATTTGATAAAGGTAGAAAGACCTCCCAGACATGAAAGAAGATTTGAAAATGATACAAGATAAAGGGAAACAATGGAAATTCCAAATCCAAGGCATGTAGAGAAGAGGAATCTGATAAAGCCTTCTTTCAATAATTCTACTGCAACAAGAAGACCATTTATCAGGTATCAAAATGCCTTTTTGGGAAATTGTTATAATTTCTATAATTTTGGTCACAAGGAAACTGAGTGTAGGGCCCCCTTGAGAAAAAAATCATTAGAAATGATAGGAAGGAACATCTTTCTAGCATATTTGAGCATCATACCAAAAATTCCTTCTCTCTGTTGTCCAATGAGGAGGAGTGCTCTAAGTGCAATAAATTTGGTCATAAAACATAAAATTGTAGATTAAGACAATTCATCCAGGGAGAAGAAAAGTCAAGCAATATTTGCAGATAGACTTGTATGCTCAAAAGGAAGAGGACAAATGNAACAAGAAATACCTGAAAAAACGTAATGATGACATCATCATCACGTTTTTTCAGGTATTTCTTGTTTTTGGGGTAGCGGGGTCCGTCAAAAGTATGCAGTGTGAGTAATCGTTGGATGCGGAATCCAATTC
>LPNX010101421.1:345166-386218 GCA_001517045.1 Pseudotsuga menziesii | reverse complement strand
GAAGAAAGAAAAAAACTACTTTTTGTGTTCGTATTTTCGACATATCTCCCTGTGTTTTTACTCAAATTTCGATTGGGAGAGCTCGTTGGATGCGGAATTGGATTCCGCATCCAACGAGTACTCACACTNAAATTCTATTGGTTCTTGAATTCCAACTCACAAAAACTTATTTTGGCACGTTTTCTTATAAGGCCCATTTTAGACCCCAAATTTCCTCTAATGATTAATAGTGGATGTACCAAACATATGACTGGGGACAACGAAAACAAATTTACTCTGAAAAGGGAAAAAGGAGGTGATGTGGATTTTAGTGATGATAGTACTGCAAAAATTCTAGGCAAAGGAAATGCGGCACTCAAAGGAAATGCTAAAGCTCAAAATGTATTATATGGTGATGGCCTAAAGCATTATTTGATAAGTGTAGGACAGATGTGTGATGTCGATCACAATGTTACATTTTTTCCACATAATTGTGAAACTAAAAAAATGGTTTAAAGGGAGTGATTGGAAGAGGATCTTGATCCCCTGGAAACGTATATATCTTTGAAAAATTGAAGGGGACAAATACTACATTATTCATAATGATAACAATTGTCTATGGCAAAAAAGGCTAGCACACCTGAATTTTGACAATCTGGTAAAGATTAGACGGAAAACAGGTATAAGAGGAATGCCAAAAATCTCCAAGCCTACAGACAAATTGTGTGGATCGTGTCTACATTGGAAGCAAGCTAGGACTAGTTATAAGCCAAAGATTCATCAATCTACTTCACAACACATGGAGTTAGGGCATATTGATCTATGTGAACCAACAATATTTCAAACTCTTCAAGGTGAGAGGTATTTTATGTTATTTATTGATGAATATACTAGAATGATTTGGGTAATGTTTCTTAAAACTAAGTTTGAAGCCTTTGCGAAGTTCAAACTCTTCAAGGCTAAAGTGGAAAATGGGAGTGGTCACAAGATCAAATGTCTCATATCAGATAATGGTGGGGGATTCACTTTAAATGAATTCAAAAACTTATATGAAGAACATGGTATCAAGAGATAGTATTGTACAACTAATACTCCTTAGCAGAATGGCATCATAGAAAGAAAAACCAGGATAGTTCAAGAGGCAGAAAGAACTATGCTATTAGAAGCAAAATTGGTTGAAACATTTTGGAGAGAAGTAGTAGCAACAACTGTGTACATTATCAATAGATCTCAATTGATATTCAATAGTGACAAGATCCCATATGAACTAGGGAAAGGTAGATCAACCTCAGTAAGACACTTCAAAATTTTTGGAAGTAAGTGCTACATAAAAATAAATGATGAACATTTCGGAGAATTCCATACTAGGATTGATAATGGAACATTTTAGGGATATTCAACAGAAATATGAGCTTATAAATCATATAACAAACGACTAAAAATATTTGTTGAAAGTATGGATGTTAAAGTGATGAAGAATTGCCACAAAAATTGCCAAGTCATGATGAAGAAGAGATAGATGGTGAATCATCCGATGAGGAACACGATGAAAATGAAGCAACAAAAAGGAAGAGAAATAGGAATAGAAGGAAGAGAAAAAAAGCTCCTTCAGCCTGTAAAAGTTCATGAGCTCAAAAACCATCTCTCAAATCAGTGAGAAGAGATCATCTGGAAGACTTCATCATTGGAAACTTAGAAGATGCAATCTTATTAAGACAAACACTAAGGAGAGATGTAACATCAGTATCAACCATTGAACCATGAAATTTCAATGAAGCTTACAGAGATAAAAATTGAAACAAGGCTATGCAAGAAGAGCTTGAACAAACTGAGAAAAGTGGAACTTGGGAACTGTTTTCACAACTAAAGGAAAAAATGTAATAGGCACAAAATGAGTCTTCGAGAACAAACTAAATGAAGAAGGAGAAATAACAAGAAGTAAAGCAAGATTAGTATGAAAGGCGTGTGCTTAGATGGAAGGGATTGATTTTCATGAAACTTTTGTTCAAGTAGCATGAATGGAATTGATCATGATCTTCTTGGTGTATGCATGTTTTAAAAACTTCAAGATATATGAGATGGATGTTAACTTTTTTTTCTTGAATGGGGAATTGAATGAGTTTTACATAGAGAAACCTAAGGGTTTCAAAGTGCAAGGTAAAGAGAGTCGTGTATGGAAATTAAAGAAATTCCTTTATGGCCTCAAACAAGCATCTATGGCTTGGTATGATTGCTTAGATAAATATTTGACTCAGTAAGGATTCCAGAGAGGAAGTAATGACAATAATCATTACTTCAAAGTTGGAAAGAATGGATTGTTAATTACAGTAGTATACGTTGATGATATTATTTTGAAATCAATGAGGATGATCTTAGTCATGCTTTTGTTGAAGATATGGGGAAAGAGTTTGAAATATCCATGATTTGAGAGTTGTCATTTTTCCTCGGACTCCAAATTTCTCAAAATCCAACAAGTATTTTCATCTCCCAAACCAAATATTTGAAGGAGATGCTTAAAAGGTTTGGCATGTTCAAAAGTTCTCTTGTTTGTACACCCATGGTGACTGGCTGCAAACTCAATAAAGACGATGAGTCTCCCACCATATATCCAACAATGTACAGGTCCATGATTAGAAACTTGCTCTATCTCATTACATCAAGACCAGACATCATGCAAGCAGTTGGATTGGTAGCAAGCTTTGACAAAAAATTAGTTTTTGTCGAGGTTAAAGGTAATATTTCTAAGAAATCTATTTCTATTTTAATTTACCCTAGATCCATTCACAATTATATCACTCATAAAATTGTTGAGATTTGTGATTTTGAGAAAACAAATCATAGTAAATCATGGTTGGTCCAACTAGCCATTGGAACGAATAGAAAGGTTAGTGAAGTGGTGGAGAAATTTCCATTAGAAATGTATGGACTCATCATATGGGAAAATCTAAATATTTTGTCACTTGGTTCTTATGACCTTCTCATTGGAATGGATTGGTTGGAAGTAAATAAAGTTAAACTTGATTGCTACAACAAGACCATTGAATGCATTGGTGAAGAAGGAAATCCAAGAATAGTAAAGGGAATCCCAAAGGTTGTTTCTATTAGACAAATTTCATCTTTGAAATTGAATAATTACTTTAGAAAAAAATTTCAATTGTATGCATCCCATGTACTGGATAGAGCGGACCATGAAGTTCAAGTTGGAGGATTATCATGTATTGCAAGAATTCAAGGATGTGTTTCTCGATGAAGTGCCATAAATTCCTCCAAAGGGGGATATTGATTTCACAATTGATCTTGTACTAGGAGTTGCGCTAGTAGCAAGACACCTTACATAATGAATACACCAAAATTGCTAGAGTTGGAAATGAAACTGTAAGAGTTGTTGGAAAATAAATGCATTCGTCCGAGTGTGTCTCCATGGGGAGCACCCATTCTATTTGCAAAAAAGAAATATGGAACCTTTAGGACGATGTATATTGATTACAATCAACTGAATAAAGTTATCGTGAATAATAAGTACCATTTTCCTTGAACTGATGATCTCTTTGACCAAGTGACAAGGGAAAATGTATTTTCAAAAATTTATTTGAGGTCCACTTACCATCAAGTTAGAATCAAGTAAGAAACCATCCTCAACGCAACATTTAAAATGAGGTATGGACACCATGAGTTCATGGCGGTGCTCTTTTGTCTCACTAATGCACCAACTACATTAATGTGTCTCATGAATAGTGTTTTTAGCAAGTATTTGGACAGGTTTGTGATTTTTTTATAGATGACATTATTATTTATTCTAAGAATGAAGAGGAGCATGAAAATTGGAGAATGTATTTGCAAGTTATAAGAGAACATAATTTGTATGAAAAGATAAGCAAATGTGATTTCTATCAAAAGAAAATTCACATTGTTTTAGAGAAAGGAATATCAGTGGATCTAGAAAAGAATGTAATGAATGTTAAATATTTGATGGGAATTTATAGTTATTGTAGGAGGTTCATGAAATATTTTCCAAGGTTGCACACCCGATCACTTGTTTGCAAAAGAAGGTAATATAATTTGAGTGGAAACAAAAATTTGAAGACAACTTCCAGCTGTTGAAGAAGCTTCTTCCAAGAGCTTCAATTTTGAAAATTGAAAATCTGAAAAAAGATTTGTTGGTGTGTACCGATGCATGTAAACACGAAATTGGAGGATATCGTATGCAAGATAATCACATGGTATGTTACGAGTCAAGAAACCTAAGAGAACATGAAAATAATTATGTTACCCATGATTTAGAGATTGTTGTCATAGTGCATGTTTTGAAAAGGTGGAGGCATTATTTGATGGGAAGGAAATTTTAGCTTATAATATACCATTTTGGTCTAAAATATGTGTTTGATAAGAATATTAAATGCAAGGAAAGCTACGTGGCTGGAATTATTTTGTGAGTTTGATTTTTTTATCAAACGCATAAATGGGAAAAAAATAAAGTGTTGATGCACTCGACAGAAAATTACATACAATGCATGTGGTAGTCATTAGTATTTTCCTTAGGTTCAAGGAAAATGATCGTTGACTCTCTTGTTGAAGATGAACACTATGTTCAAATAAAGGATAAATCACAACAACATAATTTGGAAAAGAGGTATTAAGGGTATCATTTGAAGAATGATGGAATTCTTACTTATAAAAATAGAATGTAAATTCCTAATGTTGCATATTTAAGGAGACTTTTTGTGAATTGAATACATAAAAAAGCCAAATATTGGTTACCTAAGATACCAAAAACAATTGCTACAACAAGGAAGCAATATTTTTGGTTGGAAATGAAGAAATACATTATTGAATATATTCCATATGTATGAAATGTTAGCAAGTGAAGGTTGAACATAAACACTCAATAGGTTTATTGCAGCCTTTGTTAATTCCATAATGGAAATGGGAAGTAGTAACTATGTAGTTTATTACCGAATTTCCAACTACTTCAGGGAAGCATGATTCCATCATGGTTGTGGTGGATAAATCTACTTACAAGGATAATGAAAGCACAAGCATTTCTGAAAGAAATATTTGAATTGCAGGGATTACCTAAGATTATTTTATCCAACTAAGATGCAAAGTTTACTTCCGTTAGGAGGATTAATTGCGTCTTAAAACAATCAATTCACAACACAAATTATCAATCCAAGGTAACTTCTATTATTTCAAGGTTATGATGCAAAATATATGCACGCCGCAATTTCCTCTTCTAGCATTGTTAATCTAATATGCATTATAGTAAAATAAACCAATTCACTCTTGTAGAGAAAAGATGAAAATCAATCTTCACAATTAGCAGGGAGAACATGATGAGTCTCTACTTAAGTCATTGATATGACCCCTTACCATCACGCTTTGATTGAACACTCTTGCATAAAACACACTTGCAGAAATCAACACACTCATACTTGCAGAAAAGTAAATCACACTTGTGAGAACATAAATCACACTTACAAAAAACAAATCACGCTTGCGGAAAAGTAAATCACACTCACACTTGCACACTATGGTTCCAAGATTCTCTCTTTATCCAAAACGATTGGCAATGATCCAATTCTATGAAAAATATTGATGGTTGAAGATGGATTTTCGTGCATGAACAAATCCGTACAGAACTGTTTCGACAGCAGTAAAACACCAATTTCTCAAAAAGTACGATCTAGTTTTTTGAGATATATTTAGGATAGGTTGATATTGACTCAATAATGCCTCATATGAAAAATCTCAAGTACCCACTTAGTGGATCTTCCGTAGTATCATTGTATCGACAACTGTCATGAAGTAACAACAACTGGCCTGAAACTGGTTCTGCAAAATCATCAAACTCATCCATGTTTCAAAGATAAATGAAAAATATGTTATTTTTCCAATATTTAATCATAATTCGCATGAAATACTAAAGAAATGCAATAGAAAATATGTTAATCCTAAAACCAAGATATAAGCATTAAAATGGGTTAATGGAAGGTTATAGGAAAACAATAAAGGACACTAAGGGATTAAAAATAGGGAAAAGAAGATGTAAAATAATGATAATTCCATGACCCAACATCTCCCCTAAACTGAATATGTTGCATGACCTCATGCAACCCAATACCTATGCATCAACCAAGTTGTAAAGGATAATGGTCTATTTTCCAATGCATACCACAACCAAGCTACCATATTAAAAACATTGTTGAAACAATGCAATTTCTCCCAAAATACAAAGTAGATTTTGTTGAAATTTTGTAGGCATATTTATACTAATCCCATGCTTCTCACTACCAAAAACCACATCAAACTAGCTTACCAATCTAAAGATATAAGCAAATAAGTCAATACAGGTCTGTATTAACGAATTTTGCAGTTGTTTCAACAACCTTCCTGAACCAATTTTTCACAAACTACAAATTGATTTTGGATGAAATTTTGCAAGTAATTTTTTATTAGTCCACTGCATCTCCACACCAAAAATCAAAGAAACCCACATCATGGATTTCTAGAAAAATGTAAAATGGTTGTAGGTAATGATGTCCATTTTTATCGAAAATCGTGCACTAGATTGAGCTTAAAGATATTGAGTTTGTTCTTCCTAATGTAATGATTATCCCCTCAAAATTTCGTAAAAAAAAAGTTTACCATTTGCAATATATCCCCATTTCAATTTATGTACTTTTGTATTAAATAAATGTGAGCTAGATTTGCAAATAATACCAAACCATGATTGCAATGAGGATATAAAAAAAAAAGTTTCTCCAATGAAAGTTCCTGTGATTAGCTCCATCCATAGATATCACATATTTAGACCATTTATATGCATGCTATCAATGTTATAGTGGAAGAACAACTAGAATATATGAAGCAAATCATATGTGTGAAGATAAATAAAAGATGGCTCACATCAATCATGAAAGTTCCAATCACACCTCTAACAAGAAGCTGCATCTGCATTACAATTATAAAAACATGACCCTTTTCATCTAAAGATGATAAACTTCTTTCTGTAGAATTCCATCATTTCCACAGCATGACAACGTGAACAATGGTTGCTTGGATAAGGTAGTCATGTTATAAAGAAATGAAATTGACATGGTAATTCCTCATTCAGGAGAAAATTGAATCTAATTCTTGTACCCATATTTTGCAGCAAAAGGCATTGTTTGTACACCCAATAGAAGTAAATAAACTGAAGAAGATGCAATGCCATAAACTTCAAACAACCATCTTCCCCCAAACTGAATATTTTTTTTGTCCTCGAAAAAAATTGACAAATCTGATGAAGTGGAATGTTGAAGAATAGAGAAAAACCTTTATAAGCCTTGATGGAGGAATATATCATGGTTGGAAATGTTCCCTTACTGTTGTCCACATATTGCAGACTTCATAATGCTAGCGATTAACTGTCCACGGGAAAACACCCCTACTTACACCCTTCAAATGTCTTCGAAAACCAAATATTCAAGATTAATCAATACTGTAAACCACATGTCAGTAATATCAATATCAATTGTATATTAACCATGATGAGCACTAAGTCTATCTAGAGGGTGGAATAAACACCAATGCTATCCACAAATCAAACCACATCATGATTTTACGCTTGTACAAAAGAAATAATGTGTCCCACCTTTTTAATAATAAAACAAATCATGCTACTACATAAATGTTGGTTTTATTTTTAAATCCATGTGAAAGCAATAAAAATATTGTTGCGATACAAATTCTCTTTGTTTGTTAACATCTATGGATATCATGGACCGGTATGAAACTTTTCCAAGAAGTTGTTTTATGGTTGATGCTAGTATGGATATTCATTTGTGAAATTTGGAATGGTTTGCCTTCATCTCATTTTGTTTCCATATGTATGATTGTTTACAAGTTTGAATGATGTTTAGCCTTAATATTTGGCACAAACTTATAAACCCGTACACTACTCCATTGGCTACATGCTATCATAACAAGGGAATCTTTTCAAAATCCACTAAAAAATTGTTGGTTGAGTTTACCCTATCATGAATTACCCTCAAGACATCTTCAATCAAATATTAATGTTATATTGTAAATGGATGTCAGCATTATCAAACACCGTGGTATGTTAGGAGCACAAAATAACATGACCCATGCAACCATGATGATCCATATGTGGGAAACAAAATTTGCAATATGATTGATCCTTTAATGTTCATGAGTTTCACCATCAAATGACTTGACAAGATGAAAATAATGCAACCCTTAATCAATCTTATATTGACTTTTGAATATGGGAACAATTATATGCACCAATGAATCATACAAACAAATCAAATATATCATACCTCTGTTTTCCACCTTGCTTGTATGATAGCATACTCTTGTGAAGGAATGGATTCGACATCAAATTTTTCTGTTGTAGGTTCTTGTGGAGCCTATTCCTCTCTTTCAGTAGTGGCATTGGCTTGTGCATGTGTATCAAATTCTCTCCTTACTGTTAGTTCTTTTGTGGCAATAGTAGAGATTCGTCTCCCCGTAGTTTGTTTACATTATCTATACTATCGGTTCTTGTGTGACAACAATAATGCTTCCTATTGTTGGTTCTTGTGTGGCAAGAATAAGGTATCCTTTGATTCTTTTCATGCTTTGACAGTTGGGTAGGTGTGGGAATAGACTTGAATATGGAAGTTGAAATAAGGATTTCATGGTTCAAAGGAAGTGATGAAGGGTTTAGATTGAATGAATAGTGTAAGAATGATGATGGATGATGATGTCCTGCCCGCCTGAATGAAATCTTTTAATGCCCTTGGAAATATAGAAAATCAAGAGGAAGTGGGATAAAGGCTCAAGTGTGCTTCCAAATACAAATCCATAGCATTCAATGAACTGCAACTAAATAAAGGAAAAACAATCGTACCTGCATCTACCTATTGTTGGGCCATGGATTTGTCCATTTTCATCACCTTTAGGCACTTATTTCATCCCATGTTCTTCTTATTATTGGTCATTTATCATTGCATATGCCATACATTTGTTGTAACTACTCGTCAAATACCATATCATTTTTATTGATGCTTTAGTGGTTAATAATGATTATTTTCCTTTATTTTTGATGAATTAAAGATTATTGTACATGATTTTACTTATGATGGTTTGTGAAGTGATTTTTCATAGCAGCAACAACAACATTCATGGTTCCAACCTCTAAGGTTGAAATATTAGCGTGCCTCAAAATCAAAACCGGGCATATGGACTTTGTTCTTAGACGTGATTACGTAAATTCATGATTTTCAATTCATACCCGGGTCTAAGATGGCGACTACAATTCCTGCTCAAACATTCTTAATCAATTGCATTGCAGATAAGAAGAGAAACAATTGAAACACAAATTGTGAGCAGATGAAGATTAATATTGAAAATCCGAGACATGGGTTTTGTTCAGCATGGGCCCAATTAAATTTATAGTGATTATGTTTTTCAAATTAAGCAATGATTTGAGATATAGGGCTGGTTCTCTAAATATGTAATTTCCAGATTCCTAGTTATGGTCGGTTTTCAAATAGGAAAATTGGTTCAAACAAGTTCTAAGATTGGAATTCAGTTCCTAATGTTCAACAACGATTTTGATGAATAAATATGTAATTAATCTCATGTATGGAGGATGGTAGATAATAGTGGAGTAGCGAGGAATCACAGGTGGTAGAAAATTATTCGAACTTTATTGTAATGATTTCATTTTGATAATACACGTTGGAAATTTCATAATCTTGAGTTGTAGATCTAATTTGTGAAGACCCAACCCTGTTTAGTGGAGGAAGGGCCCTCTTCCCTGAGAAGGTGTTGGAAGATGTGTGGTTTGTAAGTGTGTTGGTAATTATGTGAATGTTTTTCTTTAAAATTCATAACTTCAATTGATTTTATACATATTGGGAATGGCACAAGGAGAAGAAGAGAGTCTGGAGGCTTACATGGAATTCTTTCAATACAACCTTCAAGATCCAAAAAAAGACAACTTGGGAAAGAGACCTTCAAAACTCTCATACTCAAAGGAATCCAAGATGAATCTTCAGAAATATTAAATCTGATGGGAACATGTGATGTATTTCAGTTAGTATATGATGATATTTGTGACTTAGGTAGAAGGTATTCAAGAGGAAACTCCAAGACCGATAATATTTATAAGGAACCTTCCTCTCAATTTTTTAAATATGTTGTAAAAACATGAGTTTTAGGGGCTGAAATCAATAATTCATTTGACATTTTTAAAAATGATCTTATTATCTCTCTAAATTCACCATTGGGTATTTTACAGGTTAAGGAAAATCAACAGGAATTTGAAGAAACAATTTTCCCTCGGAGCCAAAAGAAACATCTCGCAATAGATTGTCCTTTGGATTGTCTCACAATTTGTGGCATATGTGACTTGAATCATTCCATGGATCGATTCCCCTCCTTACCAAGGATGAAGGAAACATATCAAAGAGAGCTAGGAGTTTCAACAAACTCATTGAAACAACCATGGAAACCGTGGCCTACAGTGTATGGTTCAAAACTTTCCATTTCCTTCCTCTCATAATCAATCATTGAATACTCTTGCACCATGGAAGTTGTTGTAGCCTCAATATAACACCTACCTACCTTGTCCACAAGGTTGGAATGGGCCATGTTATGATCACATGGCTACTCTCCCTCGTGTTGCAACACAATTCAGTCCTCCATACTTTCCATAAGATTTTCAACAACATCTTATCTTCCCATCGCAATCAACCACACAAACTAGTCAGCTACACCTTCCACATCTACCTTCTCATCAAACTACTCCATCCCCTACACAAATTCATGTTCAACCCTTGCTTCACCCTAACCATAATAAAGCATTACAGTATGCTTACAATGTTGAACTGTAAAATTTTCCTATATTTCCCACCTGTTCTACCTCACATATATTGCTGCAAAAAGACTATGCACTATTGCAGCAAGTCCATAGAAGGCTCGAACATATTATAAATCCAATATTTGTGAATGAAGTTCCTTCTAATCCTTATCAGCAAGCAGACAAGATCATCAACACATGCAGTACATCTCATGAGGAACATAGAATGGAACCAAAAATTGAAGAACTTCCAGCATTGTTTTCACCATATCTAGATATCTTACGCATTCATGAAGATTAAATATTTGGAGAACTTCATATGACAACTATAGGGAATCAAGGGATAAAATATTATATCGATGCTTGGTTTCAATCTACCATCAGTATGCAACATCATTCCATACTTAAAAAATTCTTGGCACCATCTTTTCAAGGGAAGTTTGTCTCTCATATCCTGGTTGTTAGGATTATTATCAATCCTACCTTTGTCTCCTTTAGACCACATAAAATCTATTTGTTTAATTTCCCTAGATTATGATGTCTCATCACTTTACCAGTGCATGGGGAACATGACTAATGGACATATGCCACTTACTGCACCTGTCTACATGCATTTTGGAGCTCCAGGGATCAATCCCTATTTGATAGGAACCCACTCAGAGTGCCACCAACAATGTCCAGTAGTTCACCCAAGTAGATCATTAATTATCCTCAGTTAAACTCTTGTCCCCGTCAGTTAGATCACTTCTAGTGACTCTAGCGCTAGTTTGCATGATTCATAGGAACATGGGCGCCTTTTCTCACCTAACCCTTCAGTTAATTGATTGTAACTGGTTATTAACTGATTTAGTGACCTGCAGTTGCACTAGTTAGCTATTTATGGTGATTTTGTCACTCCTAGTTAGCTCTAGAGTCAGTCTAGGTTGGTAGATTCAACTTCCTGAGAAGGTATTCAAAATATTCATTGATGTTGTATTATATATTCACCCATAATGTGAATAATCAATTAATGGAAGATTTATCATATCATTCTTCAATTATTCTCTTGTGCAATTTATGTGAAGATTGTTTTTGGCCCAAGATCTGCCTGTCAAAATCTCAATACTGGTTTTGTATTGAGACACAATTTTTAGATTTGGGTGTGAGTATGCTTGAGACCCTCTTTCGAAAATGGCTCCACTGGAAGTACTTTTATATTTGAACATATTCATTTCTCAATTAAGGTAGGGTAGGATAGTGTAGAAAAATAAAATAAAGAAATAAAATAGTAAAGAGAAAAATAACTCTAGTTGTGAAAACCAGTTTATTGGCGCAGCTAGACATGAACTTTGCTTGAAAACTAGGTTATTGGCTAGCAAGATTCACAATAAGATCTGCAAGCTTCTTGTTTATTATATTTTTCACTATGGTTCTTCACAATCATTTGTTCTGTACTTGTATTGGATGGTGTGGAATTCATTAAGGTCCACCTTCCAATGATCTTGTCCCATTGACCTCAACACATTATCTGGAAAACAAGACTTGAGTTATGTATAGTACCTTGGAATTTACATGCATCAATGGTGAATTTTCTTGTTGATAATCAAGGGAATACATCAATGTCTCTTATTTGTCAGATCCTGCAGGTGACTCGAATTCAACACATACATTCGTAGCTTTCAGGTTGTCCTATTGTACCTCGACAACTCATTGTCATCATTGGTGAGTTGTCTCACGTTGGTTTACAATTTTCATTATTGATCGGTAATCCAACAAATTTTTTCAATGTTCGAATTCAAGAGCATCCTTTCACATGGATTAACTTATACATAAGCACGAATATTGGATGAAGGCCGTATATTTTTATTGTTCCAGCAGTTCAACAATAATTTTTCATTCGGTTTAGCTTGCACAATTCCTCATCTCAAATCAGATTCAACCTTCATGAGTTTCATCTTTCAGCTACATCTCTCAACAATAGTTAGCATCCTACATCAGCCCCATCATGCATTAGTACATTCATGTCAACCAAGGTTTCCACGGACGTAAAACTTGAGGTAAAATAACATGAGTTTTTTTATTTAATAAATATTTAGGAAAATGTCATGAAAAAACACTAAGCATTATCCCCTTCTTTACCATTTGCCATTTTTCAAAGATATAATAAGATTTCAATTTGGGGGGAGACACCATGCCATTACCTCTCTTATTCATCCATTACCATCTCCATCCATCTATAAAATGCACTCCTAAGACCTAAGTGAAGTCCTTTCCAACATCTCCTATGTCCAAGCGTGAGAAAATGATCTGTTGTTGCCACACACGAACCAACAGTAGGAACATAAGGCATTGGTGTTGCTTCATGGGAACCTAAAGCGGAAGAAGCCTATGCTGGATTTGGATTTGGCTGAGAATTCGTAGCAAAGGTTAATGACATCATCTGGAGAGTTTGCGGTAAATGATGGCTTAGTGTTTACATTTCGAGCCATTCTTGGCTCATCATCAGGACATTATCGATGCCTGAGAAAATCTTCAAATCTCTAATTTATAGAAATATAAATATAGAATAGTCACAACTGGCCGACACTAGGGTTTGTTGATTTAAAGACAAACAGTTTTAACGTTTATTATGATAGTTAGATATTAAACCATTATTTATTATTTATTTCTTACTATCTTTTAATATTAGTGTATTATTTCATTAGTTGTAAAATTCATTTCTAAAATGTTTTATTTAGGTTGCTATATATTGGTTTTCAATGTATGTTATTTAATTATTTATTCTATATTAATCTATATTAATTAAAATTCATATTTATTTTATTATGAATTATTAATTTCTATATAATTTACTTTGTTAAAGTTTATTAAAATTTAAATTATTTTATTATAAATTATTAATTTTTAATGTTGTTTTAATAATTATTAAATTTTCTTAACCTAATAATTAATATTATTATTAAATGTTGAGTTTTTTACTTTATTAAACTATGTTATGTTTTTTGTTTTTATTATAAATTATTATTTTTTATAAATTTTGTCAAAGTTAATGAATTGTTTTATTATAAATAATTAATATTTATTATAATTAGTTTAGTTATTATAAATAATTAATATTTATTATAATTAATTTTGTTACAGTATATTAAAGGGTGTTGTTTTAATAATAAATAATAATTATTAAATTATCTAAACTTAATATTATTAATAAATTATCTTTATTATTAAATGTGTTATGTTTTTATTTTATTAAGGGTTATAGTATTTAAATGTTAATTTATAGGTTTTAGGTTAGTTTCGATAGGATTTATTAATTTAGGTTATTAATTGGTTTAGCTTAATTTAGTGAGGTTAGAAAGCCACGAGCTGCTGATGGTCATGCCATCATCCTTGTTTAGACAGTTGGGGTTTTTTTACGATCCCAGTGGCCTCCCTAATCCTTTTTGAGGACCAATTATCCACTTGAGCAAGGACTTTCATGTCTTATATCTTGATTGGGTATTTCATGCCATGGTAGTGTTCAACCAAAGCAAATCTATGTGTTCTATCTAGCTGGATGTCTGCACAGTGTTCTTTAACCCTCGTACGAATGGATCTCCATGTTTCACCAATGTCTAGGCTTTCTCGCATTCACACGGAATCATGCAGACACCCTTTTTTAGGGAAGGATCTATAGGGTCTTTAACTGATTTCAAGAGCTTTATGATGTTGTTAGGAGGTGAGAACACATAGTCAATACTTTTCTTCTTCAAGTGTCTCGCTATCTTATCTGTAACCCCTTGTATGTATGGAAGAAAAGAACTGTGTTTCACCACCTTCTTTTCTCTAAGTTCTTTAGGTTTTTGGCGAAAGATCTCCTGATTTGATCTGAGTCATACCCATTACTTAGGAACACCTTATGTAAGTGTTCTTTTTTAGCTTCTATGTGCTCTATATCCGAGATCCTTATGGCCCTAGTGATCAGTGTGTTCAGGACTCCCATTTTTTGGTGTGGATGATGGTGAGAGAGGGCATGAAGATATTTCTTAGTGTGGGTTTTCTTTCTGTAAATTGTATGAGATACGCCCTCGTCTTATTTTCTAATAATCAGTGTATCAAGAAATGGAAGGCAATTACTCTCCTCCATCTCCATTGTAAATTTAATGGAGTCAGATTGTTTGTTAAGGTGATCCACAAATTTGACCAGCTCCTCTCTACCATGATGGTTTAGTGTCTACATTTCAAGCCATTCTTGGCTCATCATCAAGACATTATCGACGCCTGAGAAAATATTCAGATCTCCAATTCATATAAATATAAACATAGAACAATGACAACTAGCCGACACTGTTTGTTAATTTAAAGACAATTAGTTTTAATGTTTATTATGATAAATAGATATTAAACCATTATTTATTATTTATTTCTTACTATCTTTTAATATTAGTGTATTACTTCATTAGTTGTAAAATTTTATTTCTAAAATGCTTTATTTAGGTTGCTATATATTGGTTTTCAATGTATGTTATTTAATTAATTATTCTATATTAATCTATGTTAATTAAAATTCATATTTATTTCATTATGAATTATTAATTTTTATATAATTTGCTTTTTTAAAGTTTATTAAAATTCAAATTATTTTACTATAAATTATTAGTTTTAAAGTATGTTGTTTTAATAATTATTAAATTATCTTAACCTAGTACTATAAATTATCTTAACCTAATAATTAATATTATTATTAAATGTTGAGTTTTTTACTTTATTAAACTATGTTATGTTTTTGTTTTTATCTGCCATACAACAGAGAACACATTCAGATGTATGAGTTTCATGGTTCACTGATGCATGCATTGATTTAAAATTGTTGTCATGTGCACTTCATAATGATGATAAATGCTATGGTCCTTACAAACTTCATGTTGTGAAAAAGAAGTCTTACTATCATGAAGATAAACTAGCCTTTGACGTAACATGCTTATCTTTGCATAGCAACAACTCAAGTTGTTTTGAGATTTTAAATTCATGACTACATGGTTTCCATCCACATAAGCTAAAGAGAAGAGACTATATCATATGGTATGAGGATTGAAAATTTTTAAAGATCAATCATGCTGCTAATTCCTTATTAATGAATGGTTGTCCCACATGGATCCTCATGGTTGAATGCTGCTAGAAATATGAGTACAATCATTTTAGAAGTTTTACAGGTAACACCGTGATAATATTTGAGGCAAGAAACAACTACATATGGAACATTAGCATAATCATTTTTGTTGGGGGAATCTCTCATACAAAGTCTGTCCTTGTTATGAAAACAAATTCATGTTGCTTATGAGATTTATTTCTTAGTTGCTCTGTTTTTTCTTCATAAATATGGATCTTGAAATTATTCTCAAATATGGATTTGGATCATTTGCACAAGTGGTTGGAAACGTGTAAGAAAAATTTAACAATCAAAGTTGCATAATCAAATGTGGGGTACATGGCATGAATGATGAACTTGGAAACAAAGTATTCTCAAAGATATCACAGCAGGTCCATGGCATAAATATGGCCTCCAGGATAGTAGAAAACTAATTGGGTGGTTGACATCATTACAACTTACAAGTCATCTCTTTGTTTTTGTCCCGCTTCTTTATATTCATTATTTTATTTTTTTGAGGACAAGGAAACCATTGAGTTTGGGGGAGAATGGACTTTTCTGCACTCCATGGAACTGAAACTATTTATTCACACAATCTTGGAACTGTTTGGGAAGAATAATTGTGTGCATCCTTCACCCACATCTCTTATTTCAATTCTGATATGTGCAATTCATGTTGGCAAAGAAAAAATTCATAGTGGGTAGCTTGATTGCATTCACTGGGTAGTATGATGCACATGAATATTATTGGTCATTTGTGAATTCATGGGGAGGTTGATAGGACTACTAATTGGGTTTAAAAACTTTCGAATGCCTGGCCTCATGTTTAAAAACTTCAACAAATAACACGTTATACTCATTTCAAGAGGGGATAGAGAAAACACATTGAGATTTCCAAATTTTATGAGTTGGCTCTTTTTTCCCCATGTGCATCTATTCTTTTACTTGAAGGAAAATAAAATATTCAGTTTGGGGAAGAAAGGAAGGTGCTACAATGCATGAATTAGAGCATTTCTATGGCAATTTTGAAAACTACAAGAGTGCAAAATTTGATTTGAACATATCTTGCAAATGACAAACTGGATATCCAAAAAAATTGGTGAGCAGAAGCACCATGGTAAGAAGAAAATATTTACCAATTTTCAAGAAAAAAACACTTCACGAGTTTTAAGAAAATGCGCATCATCACCTACAACCATTTTTCCTATATCTCAATATTTGCACATCAGATGGTTTTGATTTTTGGTGAGCATAAACGTTATGGTAAGAGGAACATACTCACCAATTTTTAGTGTGTGTGTGTGTGTGTGTGTTATATTGCATGGTTTTCAAGAAAATGACCATCATAACCTACAGTCAATTTGCATTTTTATCGAAAATCGTGATGTGTGTATCTCTAATTTTTTTGTGGAGATGCGTTGTAAACACTTTCTTGCAAAGTTTCAACCAAATTCAGTTTGTAGTTAATGAGAAATTGGTTCAAGGAGTTTGCTGAAACAGTTGCTGAAACTCCATCATAATTGCTAAAAATCACTTAAGACCATTTTGATTATATCTCAATATATGTGCATCATATAGTCTTGATATTTGGTATGTAGAAGCATTGGAGTCGTATAAATTTTTTTGCAAAATTTCAGCCTAATCCACTTTGTAGTTTGTGAGAAATTGGTTCAAGAAGTTTGCTGAAATAGTTTTTGAAGCACCTGCATAATTTGCCAATATAGACCTTAAGTGACTTATTTGCTTATATTTTGATATTGGTTAAATAGGTTGTTGTGATTTTTGGTATGGTGAAGAAAGAGATTTGTATAAATATAACTACAAAATTTCAACAAAATATACTTTGTACTTTGTGAGAAAATGATTTATAAAGTTTGTTGAAACAGTTGCTGAGACTCCATCAAAATTGCTATAAATCACTTGAGGGATACTTTTGAAAGTATGATGGCTATGAACATGAAGTATAAAACTAATAATATGATCTATAGGACTATGGATTGAGAAAGCATAAGTTAGGTCACTTGTTTTTTTGCTCATAATTGGCAATAATCGCTTGTTGAATATTTTTCTTTTATGGGGAATGCAATTATGAAAATTTTGAACAACCATTGTCTAAAGAGATTTCAAGTATTATTTGGGAAGAAGCATTGGGTTCTATGAGCATCATCAGTGAGTAATCAAAGTGGTTTTAGCCACTATGCATGGTGAAAGAAACAATCAAATGAGTCCTCATAACTTGGATGTTACACATAGATTGGTTGCATGAGGACATGCAATATTTTGAGTTTGGGGGAGATGTTAGGCCATGGATTTGTCCATTTTTAATCACCTTTAGGTACTTATTTAATTCCCTGTTATTTCTATTATTGTTCATTTATCATTCCATTTTCCATATATGTGTTTTAAATACTCGAAAATACCATATCATTCTTATTGATACTTTAGTGGTTAATAATGATTATTTTCCTTTATTTTTTATGAATTAAAGACTATTGTGCATGATTTTACTGATGACGGTTTGTGAAAAGATTTTTCATAGTAGTAAAAACAACATTCATAGTTCCAACCTCTAAGTTTGACATATTAGCATGCCTCACAATCAAAATCGGGCACATGGACATTGTTCTCAGACTTGATGACATGAATTCATGATTTTCAATTCATACCTATGTCCAACATGGAAGCTACAACTCGTGGTTGAACATTCTCAACCAATTATGTGACATATAAGAAGATACAAATTTGAAACGCAAATTGTTAGTAGATGAAGATGAATCTCAAACATCTGAGACATGGGTTTTGTTCAGCACGAGCCCAATTATATTCATAGAATATTTTTTTGCAAATTAAGCCACAATTTGAGAGATGCAACTGGTTCTCTAAATACGTAATTTCCAAATTTGTAGTTATAGCCGGTTTTCAAATTAGGAAATTGGTTCAAACAAATTCCAAGATTGGAATTCAGTTCTGGATATCCATCAACATTTTTTATGTAATCAATATCATGTATGGGGGATGGTATATAATAATGAAGTAGGGAGGAATTTGTTGGACATTGGGTTCAACGCTCCCTGCGAGTTTCGTGACACGAACTAATCACCTCTCGAGATCCTAACTATGGAGATTGGGCCGGAGATTAACACTTGTGGGTTTTGGTCTAACGACAATCGTGATTCCAACAAATGGTATCAGAGCAATAGGTCAAGGGTTTGAAACTCACCTAGCTCGCATAGGGGGGGGGGATATTGTCGGACATTGGGTTCAATGCTCCCCGTGAGTTTCATGACATGGACTAATCACCTCCTGAGATCCTAACTCTGGTGATTGTGGCAGAGATTAACACCTGCGGGTTTTGGTCTAATGGCAATCGTGAGTCCAACAAAATCACGGGCGGTAGAAACTGATCTGAACTTTGTTGTAATGATTTCATTTTGATAATACATGCTAGCAATTTCATAATTTGAAGTTGTAGGTATAATTTGTGAAGACCCGTCCCTGTTCAGTGGAGGAAGGGCCCTCTTCCCTGAGCATATGTTGGAAGATGTGTGGCTTGTAAGTGTGCTAGTAATTATGTGAATTTTTTTCTTTAAAATCAGTGGATTTAGATGGTTGTCCAACATAGCACTTCTTTCAGATTTATGTAATTAGATTTTTCTTCGTAAGAGTTGATTTCTATTACAGTGTTTGAAGTGTGATTAGATTTATAGTGTGGTTTACTTCTATAATAAATACTTTTGAGGTTTGATTTCTTTTCAAGAAGGTGTGATCTAGTCTACAATGAGTTCTTGATTTCATATCAGTAGATCAATAGTGTCAAGTATAAATTGTGCTTGCATAGATCTTGCACAATAGATTTGATATAAAAGACTTCCTCGAGTTGATAATTTATGTTTTTGGAATTTCAGTTGTTTATATTATTAGACAATTAAATTGCACCAACACCTATGAATTCCATCTTTATTGCAGCAACTTAAATCTGATATAGTCCACAATGATGTAAAGCTTTGCAAGATGGAGTGGTGTGGATTTTGGACGTGTAGCATGATGTAGAATTAGGATATTCTTCTGATGTAGAAATGAATCTTGGAACCTTATTCAGAGAGGAAATTAGAAATATTTATTTAGAGAGCAACTTGGATTGAATTACTTATTTCTTATTTTATTTGCAAACTTTGTCCGCTAGCAAGCTGGTTTTCAAACAAGGTCTGTTTAATTGTGCTTAGAGGGTTTTCACGATCAAAATTTTATTATTCCCGAGGAATACCTGTCAGCAAGCTGGTTTCGAAACATTACAAGCTTTGATGGTGCCTAAGATAGGTTTTCACCATCAAATTTTATTGAACTAGAGTAGGAAATTGGGGAAACTTGGCATTGTAAACGAGCCAAGATATATTTATGGTGTGGGTTAGGTATGTGTGAAGCAAGGGTTGGGTATAGAAATAAAGCATGGAAATAGAGGAGTGGAGGTTGAAATTGATCTAAAAGTAGTGGTTACATGAACGATATTCTAATGAGGTCATTAGATTTCAGAGATAACCACATAAGCAAATGAGACTTTCAACATGCATATATATAGAAATGGGAAGAAGGAAATGCATATGCATACCATAATGTTGGTGAATGAGCATGATAATCATGAGGTATAATCGAAGGATTATTTGGTATCAATGGGATTGTGATGTAACAATGGGACTTGAATCCTGAAACATTGGTCTTCATCTAGTCCACACATCAATTCTTACAGTGTTGTGTTCTCAATCTGAGAAAAAGTTGTCTTCTAAGTAGGAAACAAATGGAACATATTTAATCTTGAATGTATGGAGGGTGTGCCCATATAGCATGAAAAATTGTTTTCAAAAACCACTCGTACATATATTGACCTTCTCCAATATTCCAAGGACCTGCAAACAAAATAGCACTTTCATGCAATAAAACATGAGATCATGGAAGAAGAGAGGTGTATGAGATATCTTAATCCAATAAATACGCAAAAAAATGATAGGTATTGCTTATAAAACAAATCCAATGAAAAATCAATGAAACAAAATTCACTTTATACATGTTGGAAAGAGGTGGCCAACCAGACTAACCATCAGTGATTTGATCACAAATTCTTCATTCCTTATCCAATTTGAGTGATTCCAAATCCAAATGAAAGTGTATTCATAGGGATACTTCTACTAGAATTAGGTTTTAAAAATTCCATGAATATTCCATATATTCTAAGTAACAACTTACATCCTAGTGTTGTTTGTGAGTTCCATCATATACCAACAGTCATTATTTTGAGCACAACTTTTTTGTTAAAAGGTGTATTGACATGATTCCAATTGGAGGTGAAAGTATATTAATCTAGGTATCTCCAATAGAAACAATTTTTAAATACAAGAAGAATTTATGGGTCAAATATGCCAATTAACAGTCAAGAAAGCAGAGCTTTCAGAGTGCAGAATTAGGATAGGTAGTTGGTATTTTGCGCATATCTCCTTCGTACGATATTGTAATTTAATTATTCAAATTGTGTTGTAAAACAGATTCATAGTAGAATATACTTTATAAATAGGTTTTGAAAATTCACCCATTAGATCTCCTAAAACGAGATTGTCCCAACTCTATATTTAAGCTGCCTACTCTACCCCTAGTTAGTGTTTTGATCATATCTTTTTTGTTTGACAACCAAATTGAAAATAATAAATTGTATTGGAAACTAAATTAAATGGGATACTCAGGATAGAAACATGTTTTAAAACTAATACCATATGGTCCCTCAAAATAAGATTGTCCCGATTGTGTTTCAACGAATTCCAACAAGCCAAAATGTCACAAAATACAATAAACAAAACATAGCTCCCAAACAATGATTCGAATAGATGTGAATGTTTGTAATGATATATATATTTTTAATAGAATACATCCACACATACAAAATTTCAATCATTGAGTACCTAGAATGATTTCCACAATGTGTTGCAGCAGCTCTTGCAACTCCTAAAAAATGATATGATTTTTGAAAAACAATTGTGTAATTTTATGGTTGTCTTATTTTCAATTCAAAATAAACATAAAATATCATATGAAAATGAAATAAAACCACTTAACATGATGGTCCTAAGTCTCAAGCTTGAAGTCTTATGCATCCTCATGGCTCCTCCTTTATCGAGATCTTCATTCACCATTGATTCCTTCTTCCTACCAACTTCCTGTAAAAGATAGATTAGTAATATGGGTGCCTCTTACCGCACCACTAAGGGGAATGATGTACCAAAAATGAAATGAAATTTAAATGCAAATAAAGAAAAACATCACTCAAATAAAATTCAATCAACTGAAAAGTAATCAAACAATATACATGTTGACCCTTATGAGGTCGAGCCCGTTACAATCTGTTGAATGATGCATAGCTCTTCACTACGTCTTACTGCCCTGACACTTCAGGATCAAGAACACATATACCATGAAATGCAACTAAAACCAATGCTAGTTTGAACTTTTGTGCCTTTGATGACCTCCCGGAAATGACGCCAAAATGTTAGGCATATTAATTGCTTAATAAAACAATCAATTCATGACATAAATTATCAATCCATGGTAACGCCTGTTATTTCAAGGTTATGATGCAAAATCTATGCAGGACACAATTTCGTCTTCTAAAATTGGTAATCTAATATCCATTGGAGTAAAATAAACCAATTCACTCTTGCATAGAAAAGATGAAAACCAATCTTCTCAGTTGGAATGGAAAACATGAGGAGTCTCCGCTCAAGTAGATGTTATGACCCCTTACCATGAAGCGTTGATTTAAGACTCTTGCATAAAACACACTTGCAGAAATCAACACAGTCACACTTGCATAAAAGTAAATCACACTTGCGAGAACGTAAATCACACTTACGAAAAGTAAATCACACTTGGGGAAAAGTAAATCACACTCGCACTTGCACACTATGGTTCCAAGATTCTCTCCTTATCCAAAATGATTTGTAATGATCCAAATCTAAGAAAAATATTGATGGTTGAAGATGGATTTTCATGGATGAACAAATCCGCACGAAACTATTTCAGCGGCAGTAAACACCAATTTCTCAAAAAGTACGATCTGGGTTTTTGATATATTTTTAGGATAGGTTTATATTGACTTAATAATTCCTCATATGAAAATATCAAGTACCCACTCCGTGGATATTCTGTAGTAGAACTGTATCGACAACTGTCATGAGTAACAACGACTGGCCTAAAACTGGTTCTGCAAAATCATCAAACTCATCCATGTTTCAAAGATAAATGCAAAATATGTTATTTTTCCGATATTTAAACATAAGTCACATGAAATACTAAAGAAATGCAATGGAATTTATGTTAAGCCTAAGACCAAGATATAAGCATTAAAATGGGATAATGGAAGGTCAGAGGAAAACAATAAAGGGTAATAAGGGATTAAAAGTAGGGAAAAGAGGATGTAAAATAATGACAATTCCATGACCCAGCAACTTCTAACTTTAGAAGAGTATTTTTGCATATTTGGGTACACAATTGAATTTTAGTATTTCCTAACATCCACAAATAGATGGCAAACAAAAAGAGTAAATTAAGTGATTGAAAGCATGCTTCGCATGTATGTGATGGATAAACCGTCCAAGAGGGAATATTTTTTACACTTAGTATAGTTTTCATATAACAATGGGAAACGAGCATACTCGAGAAGAAGATCATTTGAATTTTTGTATGGTAGAAGGTGTAGGACACCAGTGACTTGGGATAATCTAGTGAACAAAATTGTGTTTGAGCCATAAATGCTTAAGGAAATGGAACAAGAGGTTGCAAAGATTAGGCAAATTTGAATGCATCCCAAAATAGACAGAGAATCTATGCAGATAAGAATAGAGTGCATAAAAAAATTACTGTTAGGGATCATGTTTACCTTCAATTGAGGCCGACGTAGATTTCCTTGAATCTTAGAAGTTATGTCAATTTGTCACCAATATATTGTGGTCCATTTGAAGTGTTAGAGAGAATATGATCAACTACATATATAATTGCATTGCCTATTAACACTAAAGCTCATAATTTTTTTCAGGTTTCTTTGTTTACTAAAATATGTACATGATCCTAACCATGTAATTGATTGTGATGTGATTCAAGTTAAATCTGAGGAAGAGTTCCAAATGAAGCCATTATGCATTCTCAACAAGAAAATAGAATCGCTTTGGAATCGATCCATAAGCAATGGAAGCACTTTGGTCAAAACGAGACCTCATGGGAGTTGTAGGATGTCATGAGAGAGGCATATTCATATTTGTTCTAATTCTAAGTAAACAATGTGGATGGTGTTATTCCAAGAGGGGGGAAACTGTAATACCCCTAGTTTTTACCTTTGGAATGTATTAAATCAAATTATGTAAGTGATATAAATATGCTAATACAAATTCCTAATGTTGAGCTCAAGGCCAAGACCTAACTAGTGAATGGATAGGCATGTACAATGTAAATATATCTATATGGACCATGTGGTTGGCTTGTCATACTAACTTGAAATCTATGTAAATATTATGTTGGAAAATCAATAAAAATTGTCCAATATGGTTGTGTAAAGATCACTATAGGGGTTATGATTCCACAAGAGGGGAAGAGGAAAAGGGTCCTATGCAATATTAAATCCTCTATTTCCAAGTGTCAACCTTAGAACTCATATGTTTGTTTCCATGTACCTTAAATAAGACAAATACTCCCTTTTGACTTTAAATCCAATCATTGAATGCATGTGTGAGATTGGTGGGAAATTCTCCATGTGTATTTATGGAAGCATGGGTTGAAATACTTCTATGACAGTTGTATGAGTCCTTTCTTCTATAGTCAGAATTTATGTCAATTTTCTTTTCCCCGTCCTATCATTTCCTTTCAGGTCTATAATCTAATTTCTCAAGCATATTTTTACACTACATAGATGGTTTTTCTCATGATGTTGCCTCCATTTCCATTACCATGCCAAACTATGAAATAACCATAAATTTGAATTATGAAGGGAAATTATAAACATTAGAGAGAAGATAATGGTTGTAAGAGAGCATAGAGGCTAGGAAAGATAGGAACCTTTACCCATTGGGTTTTTTCTGCTCTTGAATGCTTAAGAAGCCAATAATTAATGTTAAATGAGGTTCTCCAACAACATATAGTAAGTTGGACTCTTTCTAAACACAGTGGTAAGCACTGTAAGGGTTGAAGTTTTTGAGGGAACCATGGATTAGTGAAGGGAAATTCCTTCCTTGTGTTGTGTGGGTAGTAGAAGAAAGTGCCATGGTTGGGATGGTTGAGTGAGGTCCCTGTAATTACTCAGTGGTGGGTAGTTTGGATAAGCATGAGAGAAAATGGGTTTTGGGTTGAGAGAAAGAATCCTATAGGTGTTTCCTTCTCCCTAATGACCTCATAGCTTGGATTAGGAGGTGGTATCTATGACTAATACCTATGATTCGGTGGAAAATATATCTTACTTAGCTAGTTGTTTAGATAATATTTGTTAAAATATAGGTAATATCTTTGTATATGAATGTGGAATGATTTTATGTTCTTAATCTGATAGTCATGCTTGTTTATACATGATGTATGTGTGATTTATACATGATGTATGTGTGGATAGAGTTTTATTTCCTTTATGTTTACATTTATGCCTTTGCACATACATTTCATATCTATGAATTTGTATTATGACCCATGTAGTGAAATATATAAGCATGAAATTCATAAATACCACCTCCTATGTTTGGAATGATGGATGGGGACATTACAAGTTGCAACTTTCATATTTCCATTGCATTAATTCTGTAGCAATAAAGTTGTGCTTTATTTGAACAAAGCACTTGTTGTTTCTCGTTCCCAACTCTTACACACAAATCCCATTGTGTATGCTCATCCCAAGTCTAGATAATTCTCTCTAGTCGTGCCCAACTCCTAATGTGTCGGCTCATCTTGTCACACCCATCTCCCATGCTCGCGACAATGCTCTCCCACACTAGGTCTCTCTGTCGAGACATGTATCTCTTGTGATAGGGATCCATCCCCATTGTCTATCCATATTATAAACTTGAATCCATCCCTATCATGTGTATCTTTATCCCAAGTCCATCCACATGAGATAAACTAATCACGCAAAAGAGGGAAGGATTTGACCCTTCGAAACGAGAAGGAGATTAAACATGAAATGAAATTCAATTGAGCTTTAAATTTTTAGTCAAGAGGTTTATTTTCATGAGTGAGATATCATGTCACTATTCTCTTACGCTTTCCCCTATCCTCTCTATCTCTCTTCCTTCTATCTTCCCCCCTCAAGTCCCCCACCCTCCTTACACCTTCACTCCCCCCCCCCCTTCATTGCAGGTTTACCCTCTATGATGACGGTCTCCACATCATCAAATAGAGATGGAGCTCCAAGGTTAGAAAATAATGATGATGATATAGTAGCACAAAAATTTACATGGGATGACCTCAAGCCTAATAACATGATAAATATTTGCATAGACCCAATTGTATTGGTTTCCCAAATACATAGTTTTGCTAAATTATTAGAGAAAATGTGATGGGAAATGATATCTCTTTCAAATAGAGTATCCAACCTGGAATCCTGAAATGTATCAATTAAGGAGATACTTAATGGAGAAAAGGAACAAACAACCCTTCACCTCCCTAATGATACTCTGCATTCTAAGATCCTTGACCTTAAACACAAGCAAGAAGAGATCAAACCCAACATCCCACCTTTAAACAAGAAACAAAAACACACATGGACACTAGTGGTTTGAGATAAATATAAAACCCCCCTCATGGAGGTTGAACATGTGGTGCAAGCTAAGCTCATGGAGAATCATACTAAATTATTAACAGAATTAAACCTCAAGGTGAGGGGTCTCCCTCTACCTCTTACATATTCAAATACCGGGATGGTCGGTACCACATTCCATAAGGACACTTTGGATCTTCTTGACATGGTTATTGAGAGGGCTTGGATTAGATCCGAATCCACCCACTTTCTTTATTTTATCTCTATGGATGATCGACTTTGGGTTGTTATAGATAAGGAGAAGCTCTTCTCTATCCCCCGCAAAATCCTCTTGGATGAATACCTCACCAAATCACATGTTGTGGAACTCAAACACTCTATAGATTTAGTTACGACATCAAGACATGCATGGAAGTAGGAATTCATTAGGAATATTAGTATTTTCATTCAAGACACCTTCCCCCCCATATGGGAATCTCCACCTCGATTTTCCAAACGATGGGCTTGGTGGGAGATACAATAGGGCCAACACATCTCAGTAGATTGTTGGAACAACACTGGATCATTTTTCATCCTCGTCGAGTGATTTATGGTTCCTTTATATCATATAACATCCTCTTTGTCATTGATACTCATGTTATCCCCATCCGACCTCCCTAGTACATTGTAGGATATCAATGGATTTCAATTTGCAAACAGGAGACCAAGTGCTCAATTGGTGTCAAAGGATCAATTGGGGTGATTAGTTAAATAGGAACTCCTTTCAAAGTAGAGTTTCATTGGTGGCCTCATATGAGTTTTTCAATTTCATGTGGATTCAGATTAGAGGGTCTTATCCCCTTCTTAAAGACATTTATATTGCAACTTGTTACTTATCCCCTATTTCTTCATTGTTCTTTTTCATAGTGATATAACTAGGGACTCCTACCTTGATATTTATGCTGATATTCCTTGGTATTTAGTGACGTGGGAGGTCATCCTATTGGGAAAGTTCAATTTTCCAACTAGATCTCTCCAAATACCTATTCACAATCGCTCTAAGGATACATTTTGTTTTGAGGAGATGGACTCCCAGTCAATGGGGCTTCATCGAATGTTTGAAGATGATTTGGGTCTGATTATAGCTTATGGTATGGATTTATTACATCTTGAGGAACCTCACGAGTTTATAATCTTGAACGTCTTATCTTGGTTCTGCGATTCCGGTCACTTCATGTTCTTTCCACATAGCAAGGGGGCTAGTGTAGTTGATTCTGTCATGACTAGTCATATTGACTCCCCTTTATATCAAATTTCTTAGTAACTCCCTTGCTTTATCCAATAATTCCCTTGTCTATTTCTCCTTTCATTCCAACCCCCCCCCACCCCCACTCAGGCCCACCCCATACCATAAGCCTATTTGAAAAGAGAGACCTAGATATTTTATCTTCTCACATCAGCCAAATGATTCCTTATGATTTCCAAATTTCCTATATTGTCTAGGAATCCTCCAAATATGCATTCCTTAGGATTTCATACACAATTTGGAAATAAAATCTCAAATCCTAACCCTGTGTCATCCATTCTATCTCTCATGCCCCTGAACTGGAAGTATGATGCATACTGTAAATGTTTAAATAGCCAACTTCAATATGCCTTTTCCCATAACATTTTCTCCTACCCCAACCTAAAACCTTCATATTATTTCCTCCTTCACCACATGAAACACCTCTTTATCTCAGGAAGGAGATGTGAGATGTGTTCTTCCCTCACCTCCTCCCCTAAAAAATTATGGTGCACTATATTCCACTGCCATTCCTCCCTATCACATAATATCAATCCTAGTTCCTTGTTCTCCCATATCATCTCTCTATATGATATATTTGGGTAGCCCTTGATTAGTGTTTCATATACCCCCACCCCCCCATTACATGTTACTTGTTCTATGTTTAGGAATGCTAGGATTAATTAATAGTCCCTCCTTTTCCCACCATAGTCTAATTGTCATTTCCTAGATTAGGAGTTTATTTCTACCTTGCTAGCACCACGGGAGAGTCATCTAGGGCCCAATTAACACTTGATGCACCAGTTTGCATGAGTTTAGGAGCTTCAGAGGCCAATCCCTATAATTTAGGAGCCCACACTAAGTCAAGGGAGTTCATCATCAGTTCACCCTAATCTATGTTGATCTGTCCTTAGAAGGGAATCAGTTAGTTCATCTCTAGTTAGTCTAGCGCCACTTTTCCCTTATTTAAGGAGGTTTCGTACCTTTTCCTACCTACCTTGTTTAGTTCACAGATTGTGAACTGATTTAGTTGTCTCAAGTTAGATTAGTGAGCTCTCAGTGGTAGTTTTCTCACATTGAGATAGCATTGGAGTCATTCCAAGTTGGTGAATTCAAATCCTAGTGTATTCGAATTCTCCCTATTGTATCATCATTGTATTACAGAGAGGTTAATAATAATTGATGTAATGTTATGCTGACCAATTTTGTCTCTTGGTTTTTCAATTTTCACCATGAATGTTTGATCAGTGTACACTAAATTGCTTCTCTATCCTACAACCTTCTTTCACAGTGAATTCATTCAAGCTTGAGGATCCTAAGCTTTGCTAAATTAAACAAGGACATCTGAGAAGTGGTTTTGGAGATGAGCTCGAGCAAAGATACTATGATGAGCGGTTTTAAGCAAAATTATTCAAACATTGTATGAATGGTTTAGATAATGACTTGGAAGATCTATTTAACCATGTTATCTGTATAGGTTTTTAATCTACTTGGTCACACCACATCATTTAGTTGATCCACAAATAAGGTCCTAGTGCAGATCCCAATAATTATATGATGAATTTGGTGTGTCGCAAATTCTCAAAACTCTATGGCATGGTCCTCCATTTGAATCTCTCCATGCAACTTTGGTAGAGACACCTCAAAGCTAGGGGACGTGCTGGATTTCCCTCTACACACCAGACTATATATCACATAGTCACACTCTAAGATATCATCAAGGAAGCACAACATCGCTTTTTGAAAGTTTACTCTACTTTGTATACCTTTGAAAATATTTTGGCTCAGTCCCCCAAGAGGCCCTATTCCAAACTTTAGGACATCAATATTTCCAAGGAACTTTTGAACACCATCATGTGCCTATATGCATCTATCCTTAGTAGCCTTCATACAACTCATGGAGTATCTAACTTCACCAAGAGCGCCATTGGGATAAAATAGGATTGTCCTCTATCTCCCACCTTGTTTAGTATCTACATTGATGAGTTGTATCCCTTCCTACATGATCATATCCAATAAGGGGATGGATTTCTCCTCCACTAGGTTTTGATATATATTTTTCCCTTTATTGAATAGGTATTCCTCTTAGCTTTTTTCGTGGATGGTCTTCAAAGAAAACTAGATGCTTAAGCACTTTTTTGTGATATTTTGATAGCTAACAATCAACTTAAGTAAAACCATAGTCATGATTTTCTATGGGTCGAAGAGTGTACTTTTGGATCACGACCACTTCTTCTTTAGAGGAGAGGATATTGATATTACCCACATATTACTAGTACATGCACATATTTGTGAGTCTAGTTTTCAAGGCCCCGCTTCAATTTGAGACATGATTTTCAATCTAGAGTCATCAAAGGATACAGATCTCTATCCATCCTTGAGAGATAATCTTTCTAGCATAACTTCAAGACATTTTGTCCAAGTTGTCCCTCATGGAGGCCCTTTTTCAACCCATATTTTTATATGGTTCTAAGGTTTGGGGTCCTAGTTTACTTGAGTCTGAACGGGATGAGAGAGTGCAAACCTTTCTCCTTTAATGCATCACCAAATGCATAAAAAGTTCCTTGGCCCAACATCCTTGTCAATTTCAGTGCCTCACCATTTTGGCTTCATAGTGTGTTCAACCTTGTTTCTCTTTTGCATAGAATTTGGATATTTTTTTACTTAATGAAGGGATGATACTAGTATCCTTGTTTATCCTATCAGTCATTGGGATCCACTACTTTAGATAGTCCCTCTAGTTTTTTCCAATGTCAGTTTTTTTGGGTCTCATCTCTCTTGGAGTCATTGTGAGTTTCGATTGATCATCTCCCCCCATTCATATACTCCTTGGATGTTACTAGTCATCTCTTATCCATAAGACATGGGTTGAATAAGAGCATTAGAGAGGAAATTTATAGGCATTTCATATAGGACATATGGATCAACCCTATGAGAATACTGTGCTTGAATATTATGTTCTATCCCTCATACACTTCCCATGATTGGTTACAGTCCCTACGTATTCCCTTGGGATAGTTCCATGTGGGTTCCAACCATCTTCAAATAGAGATACATCACCATATAGACAAATCATATAGGGTCTTCCATTTATGTCATATTCATGAAATCGAGATGGAGGAGCACTTCATCTTCTATTGTACCATATACTATAAGATTCATGGAAATTTCCATTATTTATTCATGGGGTTTAGACCCTCTCTAGTTTCTTTCAGTACCTTGACCATAGGTGTATATCCTTATACATAATATAATCCTTCAAACTCCATTCTCTTAATCTCTTGCCTCCTCCTAGAGAATATTCCACCCAGATGATCACCTCCTTCTTTGATGTGCATCCAAATAAGGGCAGTAGGAGACAAAGTGATAGAACCATTCTTGAATCTATATTTATGAGGTACCAAGTGGCCCCATCCACATCTCGATAATCAAAATATCTGAAGCAATCAGCTTCCAGACACGAGATCCATAATTAAATAATAATGTATAATTTATATTGAAGATGATGAATATTACAATTGGTATTTGCCTATATAGGCTTTGAGTGTGTACAAACGAAAGGTCACACCCTTTCGAAAACTAGTTACCTAATTTTACTTAGTATTTTCTTAATATTTGTTACATTGCCACTCCCTTTAAGGGAGCTTTTTCCTCAAAGCTGTGTTAGAGAAAGATGTAGTTGACGGAATTTTTCAGATTCCCACGTGGCATCTTCCTTCGGGAGTTTTTTCCATTATATAAGATACTCTTTAATTACTCTCGCCCTTAATCTTCTTTCTCTGGTAGTAATGATATATTCTGGTTCAAAAATAATTCTTCCTTCATCATCTAACATGGGAAGTAGTGTTTGTGCCTGTTGGTGTTGACCTATCATCCTTTTTAAGCATGAAACATGGAAGACATTGTGGACACGACTTGATTCGGGTAGTTCTAATGCATATGCCATGTGGCCGATCTTCTTATTGATTTGATACGGGCCATAAAATCGTGGAGCTAATTTATTTTTTTCTGGTTTTTTTTAGTGACAATTGTTTATAGGGTTGTAATTGTACAAATACCCAATCTCCAATTTCGAATTTTCTTTCCGTTCAATGTCGATCTACTTGTTGTTTCATTCTATTCCTTGCGGTGTTTAGATTCTCTTTAAGTATTTGTACAACCTTTTGATTTTCTTCTAAATGGTCTTTTACTGAGGCGACCCTTGCTTGGTTGGTAATGATATCCTTCCATTTTGGGGGTGCATATCCATAGAGGGCTTGAAAACGTGTCATTTTTGCTGATGTGTGATAAGTAGAATTATACCACCATTCTGCAAGATGTAACCATTGAACCCATTTATTTTGTTTGTCAGTTACAAAGCAACGAAGGTAGGTCTCTAAGCATTTGTTAACGACTTCTGTCTAGCCATCTATCTGAGGATGATAAGATGAGCTCATGTTAAGTGTCTTTCCAATTTGCTTGTAGAATTCTCTCCAAAAATTACCTTTAAATTTGGAATCCCTATCACTTATGATAATCTTGGGGAAGCCATGTAACTTGTAGATATTTTTACATAAGGCTTCTGCAGTTTCCTTTGCAGAATCAGTTCTCTTTACTCCTATGAAATGTGCATATTTGGTTAACCTGTCTACTACTACTAGTATTTTATCTTTCCCATCCGATATGGGTAGACCTTCAATGAAATCCATAGAGATTTCCTCCCACTTCTGGTTTGGAATATGCAATGGATGGAGTAACCCGGGGCTTGAGATATTCTCTGCTTTATTTCTCTGACAAGTGTCACACTCTACAACATACTTGTGAATGTCGACATTCATACCCTTCCAAAAAAATGATTGTCTTGCATTATAGTAGGTTTTATAAAATCCTACATGTCCCGCGGCGGGGCAGTCATGTGATTCTTTACATACCTTGGCTTTAAACTTAGAGTTTGCACTTAAGTATATTCATCCCTTGTAACATAAGAGGTCATTCTTCCATTCAAACTTTGGATATTGATTTATGTTTTCAATTATGGAGCAAACCTGTGTATTCTTAGCATATTCGGTTCGGATTTCGTCCAAAAATTCTGGGATTACCATTGATACGGCATAGACTTGTACCTCTTCATCTTTCCTTGATAGGGCATCAGCTACTATATTGTCCTTCCCTTTTTTATGTAAAATGTCCATATCGAAGGTAGAGATCTTTTCGATCCACTTTTGTTGTTCAGTAGTTAACGTCTTTTGCTGTAATAAGTGTTGTAGACTATTATGGTCTGTTCGGATTAGGAACTTGCTTCCCAACAGATATTGTCTCCATTTAGTTAACGCATGCATGATGGCCAGCATTTCCTTGTTGTAGGTAGACCGCAGGAATTCTCTTTTGTTCAATTTCTTGCTTTTGAAAGCGATTGGATGACCTTCTTGCATTAGCACGGCTCCTATCCCAAATCCTGAAGCATCACATTCAATTACAAATGGTTTTAAAAAATCAGGTGTTGCCAGAACGGGAGTTGAAGACATAATTTGTTTCAACGTTTCAAAGCATTTTCTTGCTTCATCATCCCATATAAAGGAGTTCCTTTTAAGGAGATTTGTTAGCGGAGCAGTGACATGTGCATAGTTCTTGATGAATCTTCGATAGTAACCTATTAATCCCAAAAATCCTCGTAATTTGGAAACATTCTTGGGTTGGGGCCACTCTTTCATCGATTGGATCTTTATTGGGTCCACCTTGACTCCTTCCTGTGATATTATATGACCGAGATACTCTACTTCTCGCTCCCCAAACATGCATTTTGATTTTGTTGCATAGAATTTGTTTTCCTTCAAAAGAGATAGAACCTTTTCTAGTTGTTTCAAATGTTCTTCCCACGTCTTGTTGTATATAAGGATGTCATCGAAGAATACTAACACAAATTTCCTTAAGTAGGGCTGAAATAGTTCATTCATAGTTGCTTGGAATGTGGCAGGGGCATTAGTTAACCCAAAAGGCATTACTTTGAATTCATAATGTCCTTCATGAGTTTGGAAAGCAGTCTTTGTGATATCTTCTAATCGGACCCTGATTTGATAGTACCCTGACCTTAAATCAAGTTTTGAAAAATACTTTGCGTCATGAAGTTCATCCAGCATATCGTCGATGAAGGGAATTGGAAATTTGTTTTTAATCGTTATTCTGTTTAATCCTCGATAATCAATGCATAGTTTGAATGATCCGTCCTTCTTTCGTACTAACACGACTGGAGCTACATATGGGCTTCTGCTCTTGGTAATAACACCACACTTCAATAAGTCTTGGACTAACCTTTCTATTTCTATTTTGTGATGGTGGGGATACCGATAAGGTTTAACCTTGATAGGGTTTGCCCCTGATTTAACCTCGATTATGTGTTCTATACTTCTTTCAGGTGGTAGCTGCATCGGTAAGTCTTCAAATATTTGTTTATATTTCTGGAGTAATTTTTGGATTTCTTCTTTGAGCTTGTTTTGTTCGTACTCCTGTCCTTCCATTTGATGGCATTGGATCACGTATGCTGATGCTCCTTTTTGAATGAGCTTCTCCATCTGTTGAGATGAAACTACTTGTGTGTCTGGTGGTTGGAAACCATGTAGTTTATAATTTTTTCCTTGCCATTTAAACTTGATAAAGTGTTTTTGGTGATTAGTAGAGTATGTTCCCAATGTTTGTAACCATTGGACTCCTAAAACAATATCCACTCCACCTAACGGTAATGTGTATAGTTCTGATTCCAAGTTAAAATCCTGAATTTGGAGTTTCACTTTGTGACATTTTCCAACTTTTTTTATTTTCTTTCCATCTGCGACCATCACTTTCATGTCCAGCACTGGATGTACAAAAAATTTGAGTTTTCTGGCCACCCTTATATCAAGAAAGTTGTGAGTGCTTCCGGTGTCCACTAGCATTGTAACATTTTCATTTTTATATGTCCTTTTAACTTGAGAGTCTATGGTTGACTAATGTCTGTCATGGCTGCGAGGGATATTTTGGGGGTCTTGTCACTTCTAGATGCCATATTTGCGGTCGCTTCCTCTTCTTCTTCTGATTCACTGTTCTCCTCTACTTCACAAGTATATAATTTCTTTGAGCTATCTTCACAGTGACACCTATGTTTAGGATTCCATCTGTCTCCACATCGTCGACATTTTCCTTCCCTCATTCTTTGATTTTCGAGGTTCTTCCTGTCTTCCCTTCTAGGTGGGGGAATGTATTTGTTTGTATTGGCCTCTGGAGTCGTCTCGATGTTTCTCTATGAATATGACTTCCCTTTGTATGTTTGGAAGTGGTCAAACTTAGCCTCCACTGCTTTTGCTTTTCGTCTTGTTGCTTCAACATTTGCTATGTCATGCATTTTTAACTCCTTTTGTATGTAAGGCTTTAGTCCTCCCACGTAAGTTTCTAGTCGTTGTTTGTTTGTTAACCCAAATACTCTAGTAGCGAGTGATTCCCATTGGTGTGTGAATTCTTTGACATTTCCTTTTTGTTGTAACCTAGTAAGCTTCGAGAAAAATTCGTCTTAATTGATTCCTTGAAACCTTTTGAGGAAATCATTTTTGAACAAATTCCATGTGTATGTGAAGTTGTCACCCTTCCACCACATATACCAGTTATAGGCATGGTTTTCAAGATGCATAGATGCATACTTCACATTTTCTATATCTGTTGTGATTTTATAGATATCAAAATATTCTTCTGCTTTATTTAACCACGCTACGCATTGTTCATCATTTCCACTAAACTTTGACATTTCTATTTTTGCTTTGGGGGGATACACTACATAACGATGATTCCCTCTTGTCATGTTGCGTGGTGATGATCCTGAATTGTTGGCTGAAGTACACGACATATCTGAATCGTCTCTTTGTTATGGTGATCTTTTGTCTTTTTCTTGTCCCTCATCCCCATGAGAGTATTTAGCTTGTCGTTCAGTTGGTCTTGTTTTTCCTTCATCTCGTCCAATTTGTCACCTAGCCTTCTATCTAACACTGAAATGGCTTCCTCTTTGATTTCATTTTTCAACTTTGTATTGGAATCTTTTATTTCTTCCTTTAAATCTTCTTGAGTCTTAGTAATGCAATCATTGAAATCCTTCTCCAATTTTTCAATTTGGGCTTTTAACTCCGTCGTCATGCTTCTGAGGTGTGGAGGTGAATAATTAGACCCAATTTTGGCTTCGAATGATGAATTTTTTAATAATATATTAATTAATTAATTAATTAATATATATATATATATATTTTTATATAAATAAACTATATAATAATTTGTATATAGTTTTTTTTTTATAAATAAATATAGTAATAATTTATTATATAATATTTAGTTTTATATAGTTTATAAAAATAAATATTAAAATAATAATTTTATTATAATATTATTTAAAATTGGTTTTTGTTGTCTTTTTTTTTTGGTGCTCTATTGCAGGTCCGTCCGTGGAGCGAATGGTGGATGGACGTGGAGCTAGTTGTGGAGGCGAATGGAGTGTGGGAGTATGAGGATCCAGGAAAACGAGAAGCAATTAGAGTCTGCACAAGCGGAGAAGGGACGAACAGAAATGAAAGGAAGTCTGCGCGAGGGTGCTGGTGTGGAGAATGGGGGTCTATGCAAGATGGGGCTGAGCGCAAAGGGATGAGGGAGTGCAAGGAGTAGGAGCGTAGGCAGGAAGAAGGGAAAGGAATTGTGGTTTGCACGAAAGGAGAGAGCACATGGGGATTGAGCATGAGAGGAAATGGAGGGGTGTGGCTGGAGGTGAAGGGAAGGAATATGGATTGGGCAGCGAAAGAATAAAGAGAGTGGAGGCGTGATGAAGGAGGCGTAAACTGCAGCTGCAATGGACAGCGGTGGACTTTTGCTAGCTCTGATACCAAATGAAGCAATCAGTTTCCGGACACGAGATCCATAATTAAATAATAATGTATAATTTATATTGAAGATGATGAATATTACAATTGGTATTTGCCTTTATAGGCTCTGAGTGTGTACAAACGAAAGGTCACACCCTTTCGAAAACTAGTTACCTAATTTTACTTAGTATTTTCTTAATATTTGTTACAATATCACAACTAGACCTTATATCTTACTAGAAGACAAACAATATCAAAAAGTATTTGGTGGCAGCACCCCCCTCTCAGACAACATTATCGTGGACAAGCCACACACCCTCCCGAATATTCTTTATCATTTTTTTCTGAGTTTCTTTCATTCAACCTCGAATGTTAGGAGAAACAAATCAAATGGACCATGACACACTGGCAATACCATCACTTTTTAGGTTCCAAGTCCTAGTATCTTTTCCTTCGAGCATCTCTCTACAACAATCACCTACTCTCGTATTTTTGAGCTCCCCAAACTCTTACATCGATGTACTTTTATTTCATGTTGTATTTCTTCATTAGAGGCACTTTAGCACTCCCGCGTTGTATTTAGCAACCAAATTGATTCACATATTACCTAGACCTTGTTGCTTAAGCGTTAAATGTATTTTTGTAAGTAGGATGAGGACCCTTCTATTAATCAAAGAAACAATTATATTAATACAAGGATAAGCTCACCACAAACCAGACCAACATAAAACAAACTATCCAACACTATAGCAAATAATCTAACTAACCATCACCAAACATAACCTCCAACCAAGAGATATGGTCAATGAGTAGACCGACACAAATCCTTTCTCTTCTTCCGAACATCAATCCACCATATTGAATTATCCTAAAAATATGAATTTGTGACTAAGACCGACTGATGCGACGAGCATTTAGAAGCAATTTTCCTTTGGAAAAGGTCTAGTTCCTTGTCATTATTTGAATTATTTGTTTCATGAGGTTGTTTTGTCCACCCAAGAATGGAGTCGTAACTATAACCATATCATTCACTTCTTTGAAAACAAGTGCCTTTTTAGGGGGACCTGGGGGTGAATTTGACTATGGGGGTTATTGAGGCATTGAAGAAGGTTGTGATTGTAGATGATCAACGGGGGTCGGATTAGTAGGAACATCCCCACCTGGTTGAGATGTTGAGTTCCTCTTATGATTCTTACCATGCTTCCATCCTTTGGGGCGTCTTTCAATAGAAGGAACCGAGGCTATAGGACAAACCCCCTATAGGTTCCCCAGTTGTTGACAAGATGCATCTAAAGGTTATTTTGTCATAATCAATGAGATTCAAGTGGGGTTTACAACTACCCCATTTGATAAAGATCTTATTTGGCATCCCTTTGCTAATATCCATCTCAACACATATCCGAGTAAAAGTGGATAAGCCTTTGGATATTCTATTTGTATCACCCTTGACAAACCTTCCAAAGGAGTTTCCAATTGATCCGGAGGATTATTCCTCTTTGAATATCCAATATGGTACATGGTTCATAGAAGCCGCGCGTGAAGAAAATCGGACAGCGGATACACCAAGAAGCCGCGCAGATCGGAGGTGGGAAGAGCATCTTCTTTCGCAACGGCGGACGGCCAACCACTAAAGTATCCGCGGGGTAACCGGGAAGCTTTCCTCTTCTGCAACGGTGGGGCTCGGAAGCCTTTTCCCTTTCCGCAACGTCGGGGATTGGAAGCCTTTTCCCTTTCCGCAACGTCGGGGATCAGAAGCCTTTTCTCTTTCCGCAACGTGGAGGATCGGAAGACTTTTCCCTTTCCGCAACGTCGGGGATCGGAAGCCTTTCCTCTTCTGCAACGGTGGGGCTCACGAGCCTTTTCCCTTCTGCAACGGCGGAAGCTTAACGGACGTTCGGACGGACCGGAAGTCGGAACGATTCGGTAGCCGCAACGGTGGAAGCTTAACGGACGTTCGGACGGATCAGAAGTCGGAACGATTCGGCAGCCGCAACGGCGAAAGCCCAAGACTTACAGTTTGAAAAGTCAAATCGGGAGACTTTACCGTCTGACCGTCCACAACTGCGGAAACCAAAGTAACATGCGTTCCGACTCGAAAACCAGCCGACAGCCGATTGAGACCGTCGGAGCCCGTTACTTATCCTCTTTCGCAACGGCGAAGCATGGTTGACTAAAACTTCCGGAAGTTTTGTTCACGTATGGTTCCAGAGGTCGGATCCTTGGCATGGCAGGTGGAACATCATGATGTGGCAGGATTTCATAATGTGTACAGCTTGGCAAAGCTTTTCTTGGCAGTTATGCCACAGCTGGAATAACGACGAAAGACATATGAACAGCCTTGATGTCGGGTTTCCTGGAATGTGAACAGCCGCATTTATTTGAGCGTTTTGGCTCCTTTGTAACGGAAAAGATGAGTAATAAAAGAGAGGAGTTCATTCAGAGAGGGGGACGCAGTTCGTTGGGAGCAAAGGACAGCATTTTCTCAGTGATGAGAAGCTTCAGAGAGAATTTCGCTGTTCATTTTGAAGTCGACAATTCTCAGTTATACTTGGCTTCTTTTGTCTGTTGAAGTCCAGTTGTGTAACTTTCAGAGAGGAGGTCTTGAAGACTTTACTGTTAATGTCCAGTTGCTGTGATTGTAAAGAGTCCACTGTTTTCTCTGTTTAGCTAGTTGTTCTTTGTTTTTGAAGGCCAATTAGTATTAGTCCAGAGAAGAGGTCTTGCAGACTTTTGTCCATACTGCTGAAATTGATTTGCAGAGTCCAGAACCATTTGTACCATTTTTAAAGCCATTAATTGGATCGGTACCCATTGGAAAGGGACCCGGAGACGTAGCCCAGTGGAGGGGGTGAACTCCGTTATCAACTTCTGTTTGTGACACTGTTTCTGTTTTTTCTTCCTTGTATCTGTCTATCAGTGTTGTGGTTTTTTTTCATTCCTGTTCTGAGCATTTAATTTATGCTAATACTGTCCATTAATTAACCTGTGGCACGCATTATTTTGCAACAAACTTTTAATGCACTAAAGTTGAGGTCCTACGGATCATATTTTGGTATCAGAGCTGGTTGAATGTTGTGCAAGTTTGTGAATACTTACTAGGTCCAGGTTAAAGCTTGGTGAAGGAGAATTAGTTGAAGGAGATCCTGAGATTGGCTCCAGGAGAACATTCTCAAGAACCATGTCTTCTCCACGAGGGGAAGAAGAAGGACATACCGAACGGGAAAAACCTGTTATTTCTGAAACTGAGTTCCTGGAGGATTTTATGAGCATGAAAGCCATGATGGAAATTCTACTCGATGAGCGAGCAAAAAGGAAGAAGAAAGAAGAAGGATCTTCATCTAGAGATGCAGAAGTGAAGCCGGAAGAAAAGGGTAAAGGAGTAGGAGGTGATGGTGATCCTCCTGATACTAAACAGACTTTTTCTTCTTCTCATACTTCTCATTCCAATAATGCAAGTCCTAATATGCCTTATTTCAAATTGGATGTAAAATTTGAATTACCTATTTATAATGGAGATGTATATGCTGAAAAATTAGACACTTGGATCAAGCAGCTTGAAGTATATTGTAGGGTGCAGGGCATTAATGATGACCCTTCCAGAATCCAATTGGCCACTTTGAGAATGAGTGGAATGGCTCTTACTTGGTGGGAGAGCAAGATTCAACAAGATCTTCGAAAGAATGGTAAAATTATTTCAGTTTGGAATGAATTCATTGAAGTATTGAGGAAGCAATTTTATCCTTTAGGTCACATGCAGCAATTAACCATGAATTGGCAAATGTTTAGACAAGCTAAAGGACAAAGCATTCAAGATTATACTAATGAATTTAGAAAGAGGAAACTTTTCATTGAATGTTTCATTAGATACACAGGAAACTTTTCTTAAGTACATTGGTGGCATGCATTCTTATTTGAAACATACTTTGTTGATGTTTAATCCCAGTAATTTAGACGATGTATGTGTTCAAGCTACCCATTTAGAAGCCAGGGGTAAGCATGCTAATGATACTTTTGTGAAGAAGTCATTTAAATTTGACAGCAAATCAAAAGGTAAAGATAAGGGGAAAAAGAAGATGGCTACTGTTAAGAAAGAGGGTGAAAAGCCTACGTGTTCGCATTGTCAGAAGGGACATGATGTCTTTAAGTGTTGGAAACTTCATCCAGAGTTAAGGCCAAAGAAGTACGAAGGAAATCAAAATGATGGCAAAGCAAAAGCTACTGCAGCAGCTATTCAAGACT